>JAQZBX010078930.1:0-14036 GCA_029593785.1 Cabassous unicinctus
TGGATCACCCAAAATCCCTACCCCCTGGAGAAAAAACAACCCACAATTTTTCTACTGCTGGCAGAGGGCCAAGAGCATTATCTGAACAAAAGCAGGAGTGTCTATAAGAACAAAGCATGGTGGAGGAAGTTCTAGAACAGTCCAAGACTGCCCTGCCACCTTATCATCATGGTTTAACTCTAAAGGATCATCAGATATTTTGAAGAAATTGCCTGGGGAACATGGCTATAAGGTTAATCAACACAATAAACTAGATCTTCAATGATTATTACCAGTAAAGGAATGCTGGAAAGAAAAATGAAGCTGAGGAGACAAAATTACCTTTCACAAATCAAACTTTTCAAAAACTATATAACGCTAATGACATGATAAAATGTAACACTTTCAAAGTATCTCATAACAAAAATTTTGAAACAAAGTACCAAAATATATTCGATCAAGAAAATCTAGTGAAGACTGCAAAAATGTTTTTTATATCTAGATAGGTTTTTTGCCCATTTTAAATCACCTAACAACTTCTAATTTTATATTCACATTTTTTAAAAAAATGTTGGGGAGCAGGTGTAGTTCAGTGGTTTGAGTGCCTGTTTCCATGTGCTCATACATTCCCTGGTACCTTCCTAAAAAATTAAAAAAAAAAAAAAGGCAGGAGTCTCTGGGGTGATAAAAAGTTTTGGAAATAGATAGTGGGGATGGTTGTATAACACTGTGAACGTTATCAATGCCATTGAATTGTATGCACACTTAAAAGTGGTTAAAATGGCAAGTTTTATATTAGTTTATTTTAAAAGTCTAAACACACAAAAATGGATGAAAAATTGCACGGTTTAGAATTCCTTTAATGCTGTAGTTTCACTTGGCATGCCTTACCATGCTTCAAAGCTATCATTCACCATTCATATTTTTTGGTTTAGGCAGGAACTAAGGCTTGTTTTCTTTGTTTTGTTTTTTCTATTATTCTTTCTGCCACAATCCAAATCTAAGTTTATTAATAGTTATAAAATACCAGATAAACCTCTGAATTCTATCTCACACTACTTCTGTTTTTTGAGTTCTTGACTGTGCACTGAGTAGGCAAATGTTTACTGGCATTTTACAAATTGAAACAATATTTGAAGTAAATTGTCTGGGCTCCACCTTCATCTCTGAAAAGTTAGTGCTATCATAGTAATATCAGCAACCATCTACTGAATACCTACTTTGAGTCAGACATAGTCCTAAGTATTTTGCAAACCTTTCATCATTTAATCTTTGAGGCAAAACTGAGTTACACATTATCCCTGTTTCACAGTTGAGAGAGCAGAGGCCAGAGAAGTTAAATAACTTGCTTAAGGTCCAAAGCTAGTAAATGATAAAGTCTGGATTCAAGCCCAGGTCTGCCTGATTCCTAAACTCTTAACCACCACCCTGTAAGTCTCCAGAACAAATGAGAGACAGTTTTCTAAAGTCACAATTTAAAGAATAGGAAGGTTTTGTTTTGTTTTAAGAGAAAGTAACTTCTCCTTAATTGACATTTCTTTTCTTAGATCTAGCACTGAGGAAGCAGAAGCAAAAAAGAACTAAAGGGGAGTAGGAAAAGCAGATAGACGGGAACTTGGAGACATAAACTAGGCCAAGAGCCAAGGGAAAAAAAGAAAGCCACTCAAAAGTGTATAAAAGTAAATATAACCCAACACAGACTAGCAAAAGATATCTGTGGTAATTTAGAAAAATATACTAGTTTATACTGATATCAATTTACCATGATGAAAGGTAAAAATACACACACACACACACTCTTCTTTTGTTGTTTTAACATACCTCTATCATTATTGGCTACAAAGAAATACATTTTATGTGTAAATGATAATATTTAGATTTATTGTCTTTAATACTTTAAACTCAGCAAAAATATCTTTGTCCACCTGACTGTTTCAAAACAGTACATTAGAAATATGGATCGAAACGATGTCCTTTTTTTGTTTTTTAAGTCTGTTGACATTTTGTGCCAAATTACTCTCCAGAAGAATTGTGGCAATGTGAACCAAACTCAGCAGCCCTTACAGACACAAGGTTCTATCATTCTTTCCAGTCTGTGTGAAAAAAAAAAATGGTATCTCATTGTTTTAATAGTTTAAAAACTTTTTAATAGTTTCTTTGATTACTTGAAAGACAGAGCCTTAACTTTTTAAAAACAGGCCATTTATTTCATCTCATTGAGTTTTTGCAAAAACTTTAAAGGTAGGAATTATCCTAATTTATAAGGAAATTGGCTCAAAGAATTTAAAATGTCTACCCAAATTTACAGGGCAAGTAAATAGTAAAACTAGAATTAAAATCTCTATTTAACTTTTTAAAAAAACATAACTGCTTACTTACAGATTAAAAAAAAAGTAAATGCATTTTATCTATAACAAGAGTATGCAGTACCCAAAAGTCTTTGCAGTTGGTTTAGAAATTCATATTAAGAAAAATCTCCTAAATAAAAATAATTTAATAAAAATAATCTACCACCACAATTTTAAAGCATTTGTACTATCTGTGATTACCTAGTTCAAATACTTTATTCCAAAACAAATCATCATTAATGTTATTAATCATCACTTCAGACATACCAGGTTAATAATTTGCTCATTTACTTTCAAATAACTAAGATATATTTAAAGTACTTATATTATTATTGCAAATAACTTTCTAGTTCATAGTACATTTTTTGTACAGTTCATATTTCAACTGAACTTCAGGTAAGACTATAAAGATCACCCTTTTTTATGACTAAGAAAACATTTTTGTTTTAAACAGAACCCATTTCCCCCCTCACAATTAAAAAAGAAATGCTGAGGAGAAATGATTTTCAGAATGCACATAATGAAAATATATAGCCTCTTGTCCTAGAGCAATGAAATCAGAGCAAAATGCCTGCAATAGTGTAATGGATGCATATCTTGTGTTGAAGGATAATGAGAAATATGATAAATGCAAACAGTTTTTCTCTCTTCAACAGTGAATTTAAAGTTTCTATATTTTATAAAGAGAATGATCCAATTCTTATCACAATAATCTGCCTACTTCCTGATACCTCTGAAAATGTCAGTCTTACTTTAAATGTATTTTGCACTCCTGGATTCCATTCCCTTCTTCCCCAAAGACCAAGAAATGTTAGTAGACTAATCAATAATCACACAGGAGCATGAAAGAAGATGGCAAGAAACAGTCTATTTGGGGGGTGAGGGTGGAAGGCTGAAAAGATGTGAGGCAAGAGGTGAGGAAAGTAACAGCCAGATGCAGGCTAGCAAAAAGGGACCACCATATAGCTCATGGACCCAACCATGGGCCTCCTGAAACATAAAGGCCGGCAGGTGAACCATGCTTAGTGCCACAGCACTGCTTGACAACTATGAGGACTAGAGGCTGAGTCCCCAAAATTTGTAAATATCATTGAATCACCAAATTTCCCTCCTAACATGCAAAGAATGTCAGGAATCCCTTTAATCCCTTAGTAAGGGTTACACAGGTTTAGTGACATTGTGAAGTAGGCCTAGAGAGCAACCAGCCCAGCCTATAACAGGAAGACATGGGGTTGGCCCCAAGAGGGTGGGGCAAAAGAAAATATGGGAAAGCAGTGATTATCTGTTAGTGTAGGGAGTTGAACTGTGTCCCCCAACACGGTATGTTCCAAACTCCCAGCTACCAGAAACTAGAAAGAGGCAAGAAAGGATTCTTCCCTAGAGCCTTCAGAGATAGCATGGCTCTACTGACACCTTCACTTTGGACTTTAGCCTCCAGACTGTGAGAGAATAAATTTCTGTTTTCAGCCACCCGGTTTGTGGTACTTTGTTACAGGAGTCCTGGGAAACCAACACAGTGATGCTGAACATGTGGAAAATGGTGCTAAGAGGCTAAAGGAGGCTGTGGGAAGATTTACCCATAGATCCAAAGAAAATTAAAGAAATGGAAAAATGAGGCAAGTATTTCCATGGGAGAAAAACACTTGTACAAAAGAAAAGACAAGAGACTACTAGGCTAACTGGTGAAATTTACACAATCATAATTATACAAAGGATGTATAAAAATTTAATAGAAAACCACAATACAGCAGTATTAGGAAAACTAGGAGACAAGTATGGGTGTGTGACAGTTTGGAGTTATTTTATGAATCCCAGAGAAAAGATTATGTTAACTAATCTATTCCTGTGGGTGTATTTACCCTTTGATTGCATTCAATTCAGTTGAGGGGCCTTTGATTAGATTACTTGATAAGACCATAAGCTGCAGGGCTGGCACAAGCTGACACAAGAGACACAAGAAGAAAAACATAATGGGAGACACAACAAAGCAGGACACAACAAAGCAAGGAGCAGAGGTTCCTGGTACCTCCTATAGAGGATGAGCAGGACGGTGAGCAGGACGGCAAGCTGGCACGACGGGCAGGCGCAGCAAGCTGATGGGACAAGATGATACAACAAGAGACATAAGGAAAAACATAACGAGAGACACAACAAAGCAGGGAACAGAGGTGGCTTAAGCATTTAGGTGCCTCGCTCCCACATTGGAGGTCCTGGGTTTGGTTCCCAGTGCCTCCTAAAGAAACAAAGAAGACGAATAGACACAGCAAGTGCAAACAACGAGAGGGTAGGGAGAGATAAGTAAATAAATCTTTAAAAAATAATAATTTTTATAAACCTTTGCTCCCACTCAGGAAGTGACGAATTCTGCCAATCAAAACAAAGTGCCTGGGAAACGGATGTGGCTCAAGTGATTGGGCCTGTCTATCATATAAGGAGGTCCAGAGTTCGATTCCCGGGGCCTCCTGGTGCAAGGCAAGCTGGCCTGTGCGGTGAGCTGGCCTGAGAGGAGAGCTGGCCCGCGCAGGAGTACTGGCTTGCACAGAAAGCTGGCGCAGCAAGATGACGCAACAAAAACACAGAGGAGAGACAATAAGAGACAGCAGACCAGGGAGCTGAGGTGGCGCAAGAGATTAAGCGCCTCTCTACCACTCCGAAAGGTCCCGGGATCAGTTCCCGGTGCCGCCTAAAGAGAAGACAAGCAGACACAGAAGAAAACACAGTGAGCAGAAAGCGAGCACAAAACAATGGAGGAGGGGGGTATAAATAAATAAAAATAAATCTTTAAAACAACAACAACAACAACACCCACAAAGCACCCATGAGGACACTGGCCATTCATAATGAATTTTAATAAACTATGAATCCTAATGTAAAAAGAGAAGAATTTCACACTACTACTATGTAAATCAAAAGTTAACATTCAGGGAAGCGGGAGTGGTTCAGTCGATAGAGCCCCCGTTTACCATATGGGAGGCCCCGGGTTCGCTTCCCGGGGCCTCCTTGTGAGGGCAGGCCGGCCCGCAAGGCGCAAGGGGCTGATGCAGCGGGACCTCACAGCAAGGGGAAGATAAGCAGACACGGAGAAGACACACAGCGAATGGACACAGCAAGCACAAGCAGCAAGGGGGGGATAAATAAATAAATAAATAAATCTTAAAAATAAAAAAAAAGTTAACATTCACAGACATACTTGATCACTTTTAAAAAGTTACTCTAAATGCTAATCAAGTTGATAAACAGGGCTTGTATGCTTGATAACATTTTCAAATTAAATGCAATTTTTCATTACAATGGAATTTTAAACCAAAGGTAGGACTTTAAATCTCACTTAGCAAGCAAGTACTTGGGGGTGAGAGGGCAAGATGCTGACCAAAATGTTTGTATGACCCATTTTTATTTTTTAAAGTGTTGTAAGAGCTAGTGTTTCCAACCTTGACCGCACATAGGTATCACCCAGGGAGCGTTAAAAATACCCTGAATCCCACTCCCAAGGATTCTGGATTATTTGGTAAAGGGAATGGCCAGGGCATTTTTGAAAGTCATCATAGATGATTCTAGGTATAGCCCAGGTTAAGAACCACTGGTAAAGAAAAAAATAAAAAAGTATGAAAGGGTTGGGGTTCAGAATTTTTCATATCCTACTTTGCACATTTCTCTATTGTTTGACTTCGGAAACAATGGGAATGCACTACACTACCTTCATGATTTAAATAAAAGTGTTTCCATTTAAAAAAAGAATAAAAAACTAGCAAAAGGAATACTTCCTAGGCTTTAAAACCAATCAATTAGAGAAAATACCCTTTGAATTATTTCACAATGCTCATTTTTTCCCCCATTTTTGGAAACATCAAATTCAGTGCATTTTGGAGAACAAAGGTGAAATAAGAGGTGGTGTGGGCACATATGAATGAGGGGCTTCATATGTTCTGTGGGTGTTCTTCCTTCATTGTGTAGGCAACTAAGCCCATTTGAAGACTTTAAGCAGGGCAGTGACATGTAGACTCCAGGTGGAATAAAGCTGAATTGTGAAAGATAAAAGATGTTGGAGAACATCTCTGAGACCTAAGTACAGGGAAGGACTGACCTATGAGCAATAAGGCTCAAAAATGATGAGTCTGATATACATTTAAGGGTTTCTACTCAATGAGTAAAATAACAGGCAGAAGCTGGGAAAAGATTTTTGCAATTCTCTGAGATAAGATGTGATGATGTCTCGAAATCAACATAAGACAGATAGAGATGCCAATGGAAAAATCGGCAAAAATCTATGAACAAGGGGGAAGCGGCTGTGGCTCAATTGGTTGGGCTCCCGTTTACCATATGGGAGGCCCCGGGTTCGGTTCCTGGGGCCTCCTGGTGAAGGCAAGCCAGCCCATGCGGCACGGTGAGCCGGTGTAGCAAGATGACACAACAAAGGGAGACAAGCAGACACAGAAAAATGCAAAGTAAATGCACACAGAAAGCACAAGCTGTAAAGGTGGGATAAATAAATAAAAATAAATCTTTTAACAAAAAAAAAAATCTATGAACAAGGAATTTACAGAAGAGGATACCCAAAAAAGATAAACAGATAAAGAAAATGCAAACTAAAACGAGATATTTTATGCTTGATAGACTGGAAAAAATTTAGAGAGCTGGGCCATGTCTAGTGTTGGCATGGTGTGGGGAGATGTAGAGGGACACAGCCATTCTGGAGAGCAACTGGCAAAGCTGAAGCAAACTAAGTTCACTCATGCTCTTTGACCCAGCAATTCTAGCCTTAGGCATATTTCCAACAAAATTGTCACACAGGTTCCCAGGGGACATGCAACCCTCTGTGTGATGCTGGGGAGAAGGGAACACTCTAGATGCCCGTCATGGAAGGAGTGGAGAGGAAAAATGGGAGATGTAAACTGTGAGGTATCTCAACTGCAGTCAGAATCAACAAGCTAGATGTTCACCCAACACCAGGGATGGATCTTTAAAACAAATTGCTCAGAGAAAATATGAACTGAATGAGACTAAGACCATTTATGTAACAATGTACATAATACAAAACACACATTTTACAAGAGTACTTACAAACAAAAGAATAAACACTAAACCCATCAGGATAATTGCCTATGGCAGTGGGGGAGGGAGGTTGATGCATGGGATAACTATAAAAAGGAATTAATAGATAAAACAAGAGAAAAGCCTGGCCCTGACAAATAATGACAAAGCGCCACTAACTGAGATGTATGCACAACTCAACCCTCTCTAAGGTCAAACTAAAATACTTCTACAAAATAAAGGCGAGCAATGTGAATGGAGTGGGGAGAATCCAGAGACAAGGAGAACAAATGAGAGGAATTTCTAAACTTCAAGCATCTGTGACAATTCAGTTATTCTTACCATTTAATACCCAACAGCAATTTTTTAAAATGGCCATTAAAAGTGGAAAATTATTAAAGGCCTTTTGAAAGTTTAAGAAAATATATCTACTTTATATTTTAGCCCCCTCAAAAAAATCTAATAAATGTTATTTTTTCCTTGTAGATATCACATTTGTTTTCCTTCCAAAGAGGCAGGGTTTTGTTTGTTTTTTAATTCACCTTGGTGTCCATGTCCATTATCACAGAGGCACTAGAAGCCTAAGAGAAAAGAAAGATGGACTTCTAAAGCCCTAAATCCCACTGCATCAACATGTTCACATTTGCACCTACCAATCTGCTGGCACAATAGTTGTTTATAAGATAAATTTACATATTTTGGCTACAAGTATCCCAATTTCACCCTTCAAAATCTTAGGCAGATGCCATCTGGTATTAATAATTTCTATATCCTTAAAATTGATTGAGGGAAGCGGGTGTGGCTCAATGGATAGACCTCCCGTTTACCATATGGGAGGCCCCAGGTTCGCTTCCCGGGGCCTCCTTGTGAGGGCAGGCCAGCCGGCCACGCTGCGCGGTAGGCTGATGCAGCAAGACCTCACAGCAGGAAGGAGGTGTGGCTCAATCGATAGAGCCCCCGTTTACCATGTGGGAGGCCCCGGGTTCACTTCCCGGGGCCTCCTTGTGAGGGCAGGCCGGCCCGCGCGGCGCGGTGGGCTGATGTAGCAGGACCTCACAGCAAGGGGGGAGATAAGCAGACACGGAAAAAACACACAGCGAATGGACACAGTAAAGCACAAGCAGCAAGGAGGGGATAAATAAATAAATAAATAAATCTTAAAAAAAAAAAAAAAATTGATTGAAAATATATTAAGTAAATCTCAGTCTTTGATCTAGTAGCTCTTATATGTCTATTTTCTTTCCTTTTTTTAAAAAGTGTTTATTTAAAAAGAAAATTTGAATTAAGATTTTCCCTAAATCTTTTCTTAATAATGACCAAGAGCCAAAGAGAAATTATTTGCACTGTTAGCTCTTTTCTCATAGGAGAAAACCAAGGCTGGGGGGAAGGCAGGGTCTGGGCCCAGGGTTTTAGAGTGCATGAGCACAAAAGCTAGATCTGAGGAATCTTGAGCCCCTCACTTGAATGTCCTCTCATTACATCTTGTTAAAGTTTTACTGTATTTTACTCTTGTTAGCATATATACTTTCATCTTGTTTCATAAACATAGCATCAAATATTATTTCCATTCATTTCAAAGGGAGAGAAAATTTTGTAAACTACACGAATAACAGTGTTTATATACAGCAAGTAAACAGAATTTAATTTCTGATAGTCTGACACCAAAAAGACTGGCAAGTGGGAAAGGGCTCTGAAAACTTGGTTTTGCATCTGAGCCTCACCCCCAACATTAAGGTTCACAGCAGGAAACCACTTGCCTTCAACCAGAAGGGCAGAGGCAGCTAAGGCACGAGCTGAAGGACAGAGAAACCCAGGTCAACACTCTGAAAGTCACTATTAGGTATCAGGAACATATTAGAGAATACAGGATGGCTTCAGGCATGCCACACCAGCTCCACAGGATGAACAAAATGCCTGCAGTATAGAGAGAAGGCACATCATTTTCTCCTAGCAAGTAATTTAGAAAAATGTTACTGACAGCATTTAACTTCAGATCTCTTTAATTTGTCAGGGACATAAATTTCAGAAGATTAACACAGTGTAACTATATTGAAATTGCCTTCATAATTAAAAAAGTATAACTCTAGGAAGTTACTATAAATATTAACTCAAATAAGAGAAGCCCAGATATGCTAACACCCAGAGATACCGTATCAGAGGATATAAGTAGTTACATCAATTTCATGTCTACAACATATTGCTTCTGAAGGAAAAAACAACTTTGCAGTACCTGGATGTATGTATGTATGTATGTATGTATGTATGTGTGTATGTATGTATGTGTGTGTGTGTGTGTGTGTGTGTGTGTGCGTTTAAGCAAAATATTAGACTTCTGGATGGAGAGAATGTGAGTGAAAGAGAGTATCAAAATCACAATGTTCAACCCCATCCATTATACAGATGAGAAACACTAAGGCTTAGAGAGATACAAAACTTTCTCCAAGGCCACTAAGGTAGTGTTATAGCTTGAACTGTATCCTTCATAAAGACATGTTGAGGTCCTAATTCCCAGTATCTGTGAATGAGACCTTATTTGGAAATAGGGTCATTGCAAGTCGAGTTAGTGAAGTCATTAAAATGAGACTGGGCTCTTAATGCAATAGGACTGGTGTCCGTATAAGAAAAGGAGAAGGAACAGCAGGAGAGAATGCCATGTGATGACTGAGGCAGAGACTGATGTGGTCTGAGCCAAGGAATGCCACAGATTGCCGGCAAGCCAGGAGCCAGGAAAGAGGCATGGAACAGGTTTTTCCCTACAGACATCAGAGGGATCATGGTCCTTTGGACATGTTGATTTTGGACTTCTAGCCTTCAGAACTTTGAGACAATAAATTTCTGTTGTTTTAAGCCATCTGATTTATGGTACTTTATGGTTTCTGCCCTGGGAAACTAAGATGGGTCATCAGTAGAAATGAAGAGACAAGCCTTCTTCCTGTGGCATATCTGCATCATCTGTTTCCAGACACTCTTTGGACAGCTCTTTATAAACCGTCACGGGCCTCAACCTTTCTCTGACTCAAGGGCAGATTCTAAGGTCTTTCACTAGGAAGCCCTCAAGAGTCTCAAATGTGGGCCCCCTGGTATTTTTATTGCTAACATTTTTTGTTTGTTTGTTTGGTGTACAGGTCTGAGTCGTCCCATCCATCCCCCACCTACCCCACACCCACCGCTTGCTGTCTGTGTCCATTCGCTGGGTGATCTTCTATGTCTGTTTCCTGCCTTCTCTTCTCATTTTTCTCCTCCAGTCTTCACCAGGATTCGATCCTAGGGACGTCTGATGTGGGAGAGAGGCACCCTGTCACTTGCGCCACCTCAGTTCCTGGTTTCTGGCGCATCTCGCCTTGGCTCTCCTGTGTCTGTCCTTTGCTGTGTCATCATCTTGCTGCGTGGCTCAGCAAGGCCTGGCTCATCGCGCGTGGGCCTGTGGCTTGCCTGCTTGCTTTCTATTTTTATTTTACCAGGAGGTCCCGGGGATCGAACCTGGATCCCTCCATATAGCAGATGGACACCCAACCACTTGAGCCACATCCGCCCCCCGCTAACATTGATATTAAAGATCTACGTGGCATACAAATGCTCACTATAACCCAAACGTGAATCAACTACATAAGGAGACTTTATTATATTTATATCCTTTTTGTGGGTATTCATATAGAATGTTCCAGTTTAGTAATTTAATTTAGTAAAATTTACACTGAAACAGCCTCAAAAGTCTCAGCTTCAATAGGTGACTGACATAAAATCTGCTAGCATGATATTTAATGAAAGTAAGTTACATGAAAGTGGTGCCTAACGCATACTGATTAGCTAAGTTACACAACACTCAGTTGAGGAATAAGCAAGGTATCCATTTTCCTCAGTCCTCTCTTTAGAAGACAGAGAAATTCCCTCTCTCCGAAATGAGTGGCACAGGAAATATTTCAACCAACAATATACAAATAGCTACTCACAAGCCAGTCCTATGTCAGAGGCTGTAGAAGAACCCCGGCCCCCACCCTCCCACAAAACCCAAAAAGAGTTGAAGTTATCTTAGCATTTATAACTTAAAACAAACAATATTAAAATGGATATACAGTACAAAAACAATATAAATAAAAGTAAATTGATCATGGCTTTAAAGGTAAATAGATGCATATACTGTACATTAGTGACCTAATGCTGCATAACAAAATACCCAAAGCTTAGTGGCTTAAAACAAACATTTATTATTTCAGTTTCTGAGAGCCAATATAGCTGAGTGCCTCTAGCCTAGGGTCTTTCACGAGGTTGCAGTCAGACTGTCACGTGGGGCTGCCGTCATCTCACAGGAGGATCACTGCCAACCTCACCCACGTGGCTGCTGGCAGGCCTCAGATGATCTGCCTTCAAGCTCACTCACAGGGGATTGCTGTGAGTCTCAGTTCCTCAAAACATGGGCCTCCCTGTAGGGTGCCTGAGGATCACAATAGGGCTTCTGAAAAGGGGAGACATGCGAGAGGGAGGTGGAGAGAGCACACCAAAGAGCACCCCAGATGGAAGCCACAGTCTTTTTATAACCTATTCTCAGACGTGACATCCCATTCTATCACTGTGGGGAATATTCTATTCAATAGAAAAGATTTAGAAAATTCAGGCCGTGCTCAAGGGGAAGGGATTTCACAAACGCTTGAATACCAGGAGGCAGGGATCACTGTGGGCCATCTTAAAATCTGCCTACCATATACTGGTAAAATGATACCTGGATATAAATCAGACAGTGAGTGCCAACAGCCAAGAGCTGTGGGTGATCGCTCCTTCTTTGTAAATGCTTCCCCAGGTCATTTAGAAGTGGTATAAATAAATAAAAAACAAACAAACAAAAAAGAAAGAGCATGTGATATATAAGGGAATTTAGTAAGACACCACCTCTGGAAAAGCCTCAGTAGTCAGACCAAGTGAAGAGATATCTCTGAGGGAAACTAAGAAAGTGCAGAAAAGAAGATGAAAGAACTATAGTATGGACCATGTGAGTTAGTGAGTGCTAAAGATGATGCCCCTAGCACATAGTCAGCTAAACAAATACTTGTTAAATAAAGTGTTTATATATTTTTTTAAGTTGACACCCTGTCTGCATCTTATACTCCCTCCCCCCCAAAATTTTTATTATTAAAATTGAGTCTTTTGAGAATGTGAAACTAATTTGTAGAGCATGTGTACAGAAATCTACTACAAGACAATGGTTACACATAATTTAATAGGTGGTAGTGATAAATTTTGCAATATATAGAGAAGAAATTGTCAAAACTAGAGGGTCGGCCTAGAATATGGTCTGATTCTGTAGCATGATTTCAGAAGTGAATAATTCCACAACCAGAGAGACAAATCAATATTTTCATTTATCATTTAGCCACAACTCAGGAATTTTCTACCAAGTGTATTTTACATGTTCTATTGCATCACCACATTTATCCCCAAAAAAGTGTCTCTGACAAGACACAAATATCTGCCAAAGTTTGAGCCTTTCTTCCTTCCTCCCTTCCATTCATGTGACATCACCACACCCTGTGTGCAAGGCCTACGCTAGGCAGTGGTCTAGTACAATGTCCTCCTTGATATTCAAAATGGAATAAAGAAAAGATGCATGGAATAGTGTTTGCAGAAACTATTCTATCTTTCAAGTCTACCTAAATTAAACAAACAATTTACCAGTAACTTTTTTTAACAAACCCAAATTCTAAATTCATGGGTACTTTACACACATCTCATCTCATAGTAACTTGAAGCAAGAGCATGGTCGAACAGAGGCCTTTTCTTTTTGTCATCAGAAAACGTGGATTCTGATTCTATTATTCATTAGTTACATGATCCTAGGCAAGTCTAGATTTCTCCTAATATCTTCACTTCCAAAGCAGTGAAGACAACTGGTAATTAAGAAAATACATAGAAACATTATGGTGTATAAAAATGGATGCTAAACACACACACACAAACTTTTTTTTTTTTTTTTTTTGGGTGGAAACAGGGGATTTATGTGAACATTAGGCAAAGCCATGAGAACAAACCATCCCAAGCCTTTTAGCAGTGAGGTACAATCACCTTGTTTGTAACTAATACTGAATGTTTTCCTGAGACATGAGCATACATGAAAATGTCAAACACTGCACATAGACTGGATTGTGCCTGTAGTATAGGTGGGGTGGGGACAGAAAGCCAGAGCAATCTTTCCATCTGTCATTTCCTGTCTGCTCCTGGAAGTTTTATGAGTCTAAATGCTTTGTTAATCTAATTAGTTTGGGATAATCCTGGGCAGTTTCCTTTTCTTTTTTTTTTAAACTTTATTTTGTACATTTAATAATTGAAAATATAAACAATTAAAAACTAAAAAGTAAACACGGATGAATAAATATATACATTTCTCAATTAAATGTAATGGATACATATAAATTTTTTTTTGACTCAAACAATATGTTACACAATATATTTGGTTCATAGTAACGCATTCATACAGTATTTGTCCTTTTGTGTCTGGCTTGCTTCACTCAGCATAATGTCCACCAGGTTCATCCATGTTGTCACATGCTTTATGACTTCATTTCTTCTTACAGCTGCATAATATTCCATCGTGTGAATAGACCACAGTTTGCTTATCCATTCGTCTGTTGATGGACACCTGGGTTGTTTCCAACTTTTGGCAATGGTGAATAATGTTGCTATGAACAT
>JAQZBX010078931.1:0-14048 GCA_029593785.1 Cabassous unicinctus
CATGAGTCATCCATATGCTGCTTTCAAGAAACTCACCTTAGACCCAGGGAAACAAACCAGCTGAAGATGAAAGTTTGGAAAAAGATACTCCACGCAAACAGTAACCAGAAAAGAGCAGGGGTAGCTATACTAATATCAGACAAAACAGACTTTAAATGAAAAAAAGTTATAAGAGATAGAGAAGGCCATTATATATTAATAAAAGGGACTATCCTCCAGGAAGATGTAACAGTCATAAATATCTACGCACCTAACCAGGGTGCCCCAAAATATATGAGACAAACTCTGGCAAAACTGAAGGGAGAAATAGACATGTCTACAATAATCATTGGAGACTTCAACACCCCTCTCACATCATTACATAGAACAACTAGACAGAAGATCAACAAGGAAACAGAGAACGTGAACAATATGATAAACAAGTTAGACCTAAAAGACATATACAGAACACTGTATCCAAACTCAGCGGGTTATACATTCTTCCCAAGTGTCCATGGATCTTTCTCCAGGATAAACCACATGTTAGGTCACAAATCAGCTCTAAATAAATACAAAAAGATTGAAATTATACAAAGCACCTTCTCAAATCATAATGGAATGAAACTAGAAATCAATAATAGAAAGGAAAAAAGTAAATTTGCAAATGTGTGGAGACTGAACAACACACTCCTAAATATTCGGTGGGTCAAAGAAGAAATTGCAAGTGAAATCAGTAAATATATTGAGACAAATGAAAATGAGAATACAATGTATCAAAACTTATGGGATACAGCGAAGGCAGACTTGGGAAGGAAATTTATAGCCCTAAATGCCTATATTAAAAAAACAAGAAAGAGCTAAACTCAAAGATTTAACTGAACAACTAGAGAAACTAGAAAAAGAACAGCAAACCAATCCCGAGCAGAAGGAAAGAAATAATAAAGATTAGAGCAGAAATAAATGAAAATGAGAACAGAAAAACAATAGAGAAAATCAACAAAACCAAAAGCTGGTTCTTTGAAAAGATCAATAAAATTGACAAACCCCTAGTTAGACTAACAAAGAAAAAAAGAGAGAAGATACAAATAAATACAATCAGAAATGAAAGGGGGAAGTTACAAATGACCCCACAGAAATAAAAAGAATCATGAGGATATCATGAGAAACTATATGCCAACAAACTAGACAACCTAGATTAAATGGACAAATTTCTAGAAACACACAAACAACCTACACTGATGCTACAAGAACTACAAGAACTTAACAAACCTATCACATTTAAGGAGATTGAATTGATCATCAAAAATCTCCCAGCAAAGAAAAGTCCAGGACCAGATGGCTTCACAGGTGAATTCTACCAAGCATTTCAGAAAGAATTAACACCAATCCTGTTTAAACTCTTCCAAAAAATTGAAGAGGAGGGAAAATTACCCAACACATTTTATGAAGCCAACATCACCCTAATACCAAAGCCAGATAAAGATTCTACAAGAAAAGAAAATTATAGACCAATCTCTCTAATGAACATAGATGCAAAATTCTCAACAAAAATACATGCAAATCAAATCCAACAGCATATCAAAAGACTTATGCTAAAAAACTAGACCAAGCGGATTTATTCCTGGTATGCAAGTCTGCTTCAACATAAGAAAATCAATCAATGTAATACACTTACTTTAACAAATTAAAGGAAAAAACCACATGCTTATCTCAATAGATGCAGAAAAGGCATTCGACAAAATCCAGCATCCTTTTTTTGATAAAAACACTTCAAAAGATAGGAATAGAAGGAAAATTCCTCACTATGATAAAAGGCATATATGACAAACCCACAGCCAACATCATACTCAATGGGGAAAGGTTGAAAGCTTTCCCTCTAAGATCGGGAACAAGACAAGGATGCCCACTGTTACCATTGTTATTCAACATTGCACTAGAAGTTCTAGCTAGGGCAATTGGACAAGAAAAAAATGTTAAACGCATCCAAATGGGAAAAGAGGAAGTAAAACTCTCACTGTTTGTAGATGACATGATCCTGTACTTAGAAAATCCTAGTATCCACGACAAAGCTACTTGAACTAATAAATGAGATCAGCAAAGTGGCAGGATACAAGATCAACATGAAAAAATTAGTAATGTTTTTGTACACTAGTACTGAACAACCTGAGGAGGAAATCAGGGGAAATTCCATTTTCAATAGCAACAAAAAGACTCAAATACCTAGGAGTTAATTTAACCAAAGAAGTACAGGACCTATATGCAGAAAACTACAAAACAATAATAAAAGAAATTTAAAAAGACCTAAACAAATGGAAAGACATTCCGTGTTCATGGATTGGAAGAATAAATATCGTGAAGATGTCAATCTTACCCAAACTGATTTATAGATTCAATGCAATACCAATCAAAATCCCAACAGCTTACTTTACAGAATTAGAAAAGGCAATTACCAAATGCATCTGGAAGGGTAAGTGCACCCGAATAGCCAAAAGCATTCTAAAAAAGAAGAGCGACATGGGAGGAATTTCACTGCCTGACTTTGAAACATATTACAAAGCTACAGTGGTCAAAACAGCATGGTACTGGCATAAAGATAGACACATCAATCAGTGGAATAGAATTGAGAACCCAGAAATAAACCCTCACCTATACAGTCAACTGGTTTTTGACAAACCTACCAAGCCCACGCTAATGGGAAAAAAGTCTCTTCAACAAATGGTGTTGGGAGAACTGGATATCTATAACCAAAAGAATGAAAGAGGACCCCTATCTCACCCCCTATGCAAGAATCAACTCAAAATGGATCAAAGATCTAAATATAAAAGCCAGGACCATAAAACTACTACAAGAAAATGTAGGGAAACATCTTCAAGACCTTGCAGTAGGTGGTGGTTTCTTGGACCTTACACCCAAAGCATGTGCAACAAAAGAAAAAATAGATAAATGGGACCTCCTCAAAATTAAACACTTTTGCACCTCACAGGACTTTGTCAGAAGGGTGAAAAGGCAGCCGACTCAATGGGAAAAAATATTTGTAAATCACATATCTGACAAGGGTTTAACATCCAGGATATATAAAGAGATGTTACAACTCAACAATAAAAAGACAAATGACCTAGTTAAAAAATGGGCAAAAGGCTTGAAAAGACGTTTGTCCAAAGAAGAAACACAACGGCAAAAAAACACATGAAGAAATGCTCAACATTACTCATGATTAGGGAAATGCAAATCAAAACTAATGAGATATCATTTCACACGTATCAGAATGGCCACTATTAAAAAGACAGAGAACTAAAAGTGTTGGAGAGGATGTGAAGAGATAGGAACATTTCTTCACTGTTGGTGGGAATACAGAATGGTACAGCCACTATGGAGGACTGTTTGGCAGTTCCTAAAGAAGTTGAATATAGACTTGCAACGTGACCCAGCAATACCACTACTGGGTAGATACCCAGAAGAACTGAAAGCAGTGACATGGACAGACATCTGCACACCGATGTTCATAGCAACATTATTCACCATTGTCAAAAGTTGGAAACAACCCAGGTGTCCTCAACAGACGAATAGATAAACTGGTCTATTCACACGATGGAATATAATGCAGCTGTAAGAAGAAATGAAGTCGTAAAGCATATGACAACATGGATGAACGTGAAGGACATTATGTTGAGTGAAGCAAGCCAGACACAAAAGGACAAATACTGTATGAATGCATTACTATGAGCCAAATATATTGTGTAACATATTGTTTGATTCAAAAAAAAATTTTATATGTATCCAGTACATTTTTGAGAAATGTATATATTTATTCATCTGTGTTTACTTTTAGTTTTTAATTGTTCATATTTTCAATCATTAAATGTACAAAATAAAGTAAAAAAAGGATGTTCAACATCATTAGCCATTAGGGAAATGTAAATTAAAACTGCATGAGATATTTCACACCCACTAGAATGGCTACTTTTAAAAAAAATAAAAATTACAAATGTTGGTGAGGGTATGGAGTAGGTACGTAAAATGGTGCAGCACTGTATAAGATAGTTTGGCAGTTCCTCAGAAAGCTAAGTATAGAATTACCACATGACATGGCAATCCCACTTCTAGGTATATACCTAAAAGAACTGAAAGCAGGGACTTGAAGTTATTTGCACACTGATGTTTATAGTGGCATTATTCACAATTGCCAAAATATGGAAGCAACTCAAGTGTCCATCAACTGATGAATGGATAAATAAAATGTAGTATGTACATACAATGGAATATTACTCCACAGTAAAAAGGAATGAAGTTCTGATACATGTGACAACATGAATGAACCTTGAAGACACTATATTAAGTGAAATAACCCAGACACAAAAGAAAAACATTGTATGATCTCACTGATAAGAAATAATTAGAAAGCAAATTCATTGACTCAGAATCTAGATTATAGCTTACCAGGAGATGGGATGAGGGTAGGGAATAGGGAGTTAATGCTTAAATTGTAGTTTCTATTTGGGATGATGGAAGAGTTTCGATAATGGATGGTTGTGATGGTAGCACAACAGTGGGAACATAATTAAAAGCACTAAATTATATATTTGAATGTGGTTAAAAGGGGGAAATTTTAGGTTGTATATATGTCACTAGAATAAAATTTTTTAAGAAATCCATGGAACAGTGTTAATAACAGGGTGGTATATGGGAACCCTGCATTTTATGCATGATTTTTCTGTATACCCACAAGTTCTCTAACAAAAAAACTCAAGATAGAAGGGACCAAAAATTCAAAAATAGAAAAAAGATAACAGAAAATTCACCAAAAATGTTTATACAAAGTGGCTCTTAAGCATATGAAAAAAAATTATAATTAGAGAAATAAAAATTAAAACACTGAGATACCATTTCTTACCTATCAGACTGGAAAAAGTTAAAAGTATGCGGGAAAACAGATAGTCTTATACATTTTTGGTGGGAATGAAGATTGGCACATCCTTCCAGAGGGAAATTTGGTAACACTTAACAAAATTATAGATTCACTTTTTTGACCCAGCAATCCCACTTTCAATAATCTACCCTGAAGATAAACCTCCAGCAATAAGAAAATTGATATGCACAAGATTATTCATTGCAGTATTGTTTTTAATTGCAAAATACTGGTACATTAATAGAATGGAGTACTATGCAGCTATAAAAAGAATGAATATCTCAATGAACTTATGTGGAGTGATTTCCTGGATATATTTAGTTAAAAAATAAAATAAAAATGCAAAAGAGAATATAAGTATGCTACTCTTCATGTAAGGCAGAAGGGGATATAAGGATATATATATATTTATGTGTGTATATCTGTTTATTTGTGCAATATAAATAATGAAAGGATAAACCATAAATTAATGAGATTGGTTGCCTATAAGGAGTGAGTGGGCACAAGGTAAGAGAAGCAGGATAGTAGACATGAGGGGGGGAGCAAAAGTTTTCTGAGAATACCTTTTTTAATAACTGTAACCCTTAAAGCTATGTAATACTTCACATACCCCTGCCCAAATAAATAATTAAAATAAACATTGATGTGAGGGAACCCAAAACGGAACACAAACAATAAATAACAAACAAACTTACTCTATTACAGATGAATACTATGAACACATGAAGGAGGTAGGGAAGAAAAGAGCTATCCTAAGTAACAGTATTGTGACTATATATTATAAAAAGAAGTAAAAATGAAAAGAACTATACACAAATCTTACACTCTACTAGTAAATTTGTTTTTCACAGGGGTATAGCTTAGCAATTCTGAAATTGTTTTATGTAAATACTGGGGCTGAACAAATAAGCAAAGAAACTATGGATAATGGGAGTCAGATTTCTCACCATCAAAGAAAAACATTACAAATAAGGAAAGGGGGGTGGGGTGCTGGAATGACCCTGTGGTCTTGGATTGGAATTGGAGGTTCCAGAATGAACTCATGGTTTTTAATATATATATACAGATGGATAAATATAAAAATAAACAAATTTGCACGTGTATGCATGCATACATGGATTAGTAAATATACAGATATTTTCAGCTCTGTCCTTTGAGAGGGCCTACAAGCAATGAGCACTAGCTCATTAGCAATGAGCACATCTAGCACCAAGGTCTTGGTTTCTAAATAGCATTTTCCAATAAAAGGAAACAGAATTCCTTGGAGAAATGGTTTATTCCAAGGCTGGGAAAGGAAAAATACAAGATGAGTCAAACATCTTCTGGTTCCAGAAAGTAAGGAAGTGCTCAAAAAATGATGCAAGCATGTTGAAAGGACATAAGGGCCAACTGGAAGGAATTTCCAATAGCTAAGGTTGGGACAATTTGAGCAACAAAAACAATGATAGCAATAGATTACACCCATGAGTCCAAATTAACAAAAATAATATTCCAATTAATAAATGTGGAAGGAATGATGGAAATAGAAATTCACCATTAGGCAAACACCATACCTAATAACTATGGCAGAGAAGAACAATCAATGGATAATAAAATTAGTGAGCAAAAGTATTACAACAAACAGGATATTTCCGTAGTCTCAGAGTACCTCCCTACAAGTTAGTTACTAATTATAAAGGGAAAAAATAGTGACTTTATTGAGCAGAAAGCTGGTATACACCATCTTAATCAAGTGAGCAAAGTTAACTACCAGAAATAAGACATGTCGTCATCATGGACCCCTGATACGATGCATAGAGAGGGGCACAATATCCATTCTGGGGTATTCTTGCAAAAAGTGCATAATCTCACTCTAATCATGAGAAAACATCAGATAAACCAAAATGAGAGACATTCTACAAAATAACTGATGAATACTCCTCAAAAGTATCAAGGTCATGAAAGACAAAGACAGACTGAGGAATTGTCATAGATTGGAGAGATTAAGGAGGCATGACAGCTAAATGTAATGTGGGATCCTGGATTGGGTCCTGGACCAGAAGGACATTAGTGGGGAAACTGCTGAAATTTGAATGAGGTTTGTTATGTTAGTTAATAACATTGTGACAATGTTAATTTCCTTGTTTCAAAAATTTTTCTGTTCAATAAATGTTGACATGAGAGAAAAAGCTAGGTGAAGGGTATATGGGAACTCTCTGTACTACTATTGCAAGTCTTTTCTGTAAGTCTAAACTTACCTCACAATTTTTTAAAAAAATTTTTAAGATTTTTTTTTAAGTGGTACAAACATTTCCATGTGGCACATTTCTGAAGGGACAGTGGGGAGGCATGCAGTATACCTTTTTAAAATCATTGGATTTGAGTTTTATAGATATTTATGGGTAAATTCTGTAGGAAGAATGTTGGACACCAGAAATAACATCAGCAGAATAATATTTTACTTAAAACTTCATAAAATAAACTACAGCCTATTTCTCTAACTAGTAAATTTGGAAAAATGGAAATAATAACTTGTTATTTGTGCTGTTTCTATTTTCAAGAATATAACTATAACTTTTTAATCAGGAAGTAGTCACTAAATGCATGCTCAGAACTAAGCTCAGTGCTATTAAGTCCTGTAGAAACAAAAATTTTATTGGATACCACTTATGTACCTCTGTAAATCCTCTTGGTCCCACCACTTGGGAGGTAATATTTACATGGCCAGCCTTAACCAATAGGAAGCAGAAGCCAAGGGAAAAATGCTTCCCCTTTTTATTCCCCAGGCAAACGATTCTGAGACACATTTAAAAGCTTTCTCAGAATATCCAATCAAGACTGAGGACCAGTCAACCATAAGAATGGACAGCTTAGTAACCCTTTTATAGTTTTCACCCTCTCCCTGTTCAAGTCCCCTGATTTTTCTGTTCAAAGGCATCAGTTCTAAATAAACTTCTTGCTCAACAGCCTTTGCCTTGGGCTTGGCTTTTTTTGGTAGGGGAGGGAGACAGGGCCAGTGGAGGGGGTACCAAAGATAAGAGAAAGATAAAGGCTTGCCCTTAAGGACAAGATTAAGACACAGATAAGAAATAGATACCAATCAATGAGAGTATTTTATAAAGTGCACAAAATAGTCCCAAGAATTCTACCCAGTTAATAAGCTATACCAGAAAGAAGTGAATTGTGAGACAGTCCTGGAAGGAGTGATAGAATAAGCAAAGAAGGCATTCCACATCCATGGAGAGAACTCAACTCAGGAAACAAATCACTGGGTTTTCTTTTTGGCACATGGAAAAGAACAAAAAGCCTCCTTGGCACTGCCCAAGGACTTCTCATGTACATAAACTCTTGAAGAAGACCATCATCAGTCAACAAGAAAAATGAAAAATGAAAGCATTTGACCTAGGAAAGAAAAAGATGTATTTAAAGCTTGTTTATATGAAAAGTAAGCCCTATAATTTCTTTTTAAAGGGAAGGATTTCCCTTGAGGAATGCCAGATAGAAAACATGTGGTTTATTTATGCAAGAAACAAACAAACAAAAAAATGGTGGGGGGGAGTCTAAAATAATATAATTTAAGCAAAATTTCAATTAAATTTGTTAATAAAAAGAAATCCAGCCTTATTGCTACTTAAAATAATCTTTAACCAAACAGATGCCTAACGATCACAATCACATTATTGTATATTTTGTGCACAAAATTTTGTTGCTCTTTTTTCCCCATGCTTCCTCTCTCTCTATGGTAGTGTTTGTTCATTTTCTAAAAAGATCAATTAGCTACTTCCCTTAGGAAGAAAAAAATTGGAAATTTGAATTAAAACTATGGTCAGCCAGTTCTCTGAAAAGTCAACCGGAAATAGTCAACCACAAAGATTAGCATGCTTAAACCCAGTCTTCAAGGGCAAGATTTTTTTTTGTTTTTTGGGCTTTTTTGTTTTAGGAGGTACTGGGGATTGAACCTGGGACCTCGTACATGCAAAACAGGCATTCAACCACTGAGCTACACCTGCTCCACGAAGGACAAAATTTTGAAGCCCAGACCAAACATTCAGAAATCTTGCTCTACTGATGTCTGTCCAAATCACATGAGCTTTTCCTTTTAACTTATTTATTGAGAATTTGTTGCCAAGTCAATCCATCACAGGCATAAAAATAATTATAAACATGTCTCATCAAAGTAAAAGAAGATTTATTTGTATCAAGTTAATTACAGTATTGTCCTCTGCTATACAACATAGACTTTAATCTCCATAAGATTGTAAGAAGATAGCTCCTAAACATTTTCTCTGCAATTTCTCTTCTGCCCCAAGAAAAGGTCCTATCTGGCCTTTATAAATTTAATAAAGAGCTAACACTATGGAAATTAAATCTAGAAGTATAAGTCCCAACATTTATAACTCTGTTATATCTACTTTATATCATTTTAAAGTATCACAAAAATGAGTACAATTTCTCAACTGAAGCTATCAGTTAAAACAGCTTAAATGAATGAAATGACATATGAACACATCCTCAGATACATGTAATCAGCTGCAAAAGCCATCTGACTTAGCAATAATATTTGATAATAAAAGGGAGGAACAGAAGAATCACACTTAATTTCAGGATGCAGCTATAAATTTAAAGTTAATTCTGTGTTTGTGACATAATTGACTCTTTTTTTTTTTTTAAAGATTTATTTATTTTATTTTATTTATCCCCCCCTTGCTGCTTGTGTTGCTGTGTCTATTCGCTGCGTGTCTTCTCTGTGTCTGCTTATCTCCCCCTTGCTGTGAGGTCTTGCCTGCATCAGCCCAAGGCACTGGGCCAGCCGGCCTGCCCTCACAAGGAGGCGCCCGGAATTGTGCCACACCCGCTTCCTGCCGTGAGGTTGCTGCATCAGCCCACCGCACCGCTCAGGCCGGCGTGCCCTCACAAGGAGGCCTCGGGACGCGAACCCGGGCCTCCCATATGGTAAACGGGGGCTCTATCCACTGAGCCACACCTGCTTCCCCATAATTCACTCTTATACTTCAGGACAAAGAGGGCCTCAGTGTGACAGTTAAATCATCTTTTACAATAAAAGGTTTTTGCTCATCTTTCATTTTCTCAAAACTTCACTAAAGTAATAATAAAGGGATATTTTTTTAAAAGCGTAAATCCACAATGCCAAAAAGAATAGGAGAGGCCAGTTTAGTAAATACCTTATGATAAATTCCTGGGTCAGATGCCTGACAGTTATGGATAAAATATTTCTTAAATCTCTTTAAACTCATGAGTGCACATGTAAAGAGAAACTACTCAGAGGCCAAAACTGAAGTGTAACCTTGAATCCAGTGAGGTTGCTAAGTACAGGAGCTAACAGCTGCACTGGAGCTTCTGCTGAGCACTGGTAAACTTGATCTTTCCATATCTGGTCTGTGTGCAAGCAGGGTCACTGGAAAAATTAAGAAAAGACCCTCTGTGATTAGAAGAACTAGGAAAAAGCCCCCAAAGAAGGAGATAGTGGGGAAATTTTTCTATCTCACCTTGATTCTGGAAGAAGAAAAAGAATGCTTCCTCTGGGAATTTCTACCCACAAGCTGGGCCTGCACACAAAGGCAGATTCATACTATCTTTGGGTGTGAAAAACTGCAAGGTGAGAATTTAGTTGAAAACACCCCCAGCTTCCTAGCAGAAACAAAGGCAAATCCTGGAGTCATACAACTTAAAGCCAGGCATCCAAGAATTTACACAAAATGTAAACTTAAGATCAAAAACCCTTACACATAGAGGAAACAAATCAAGACTGATGTTCAGCAAAACAGAAACAACCAAAAAAGCCTCACAATGACTGTAAATACAGAAAATTAGGATAAATATATTTTTTTATTTTTTATTAGAGAAGTTGTGAGCATACAGAACAATCATGCATAATATGCAGATTTCCCATTCATCACCCCTCCACCAACACACCTTACATTAGGATGACTATATTTAAATATAAAAAGATAGTATTTCAAGTATGAACAAATAAGACTTTTAAAAAAAAAATTTTTTTTTAAGATACTTAGATTACATAAATGTTACACAAAAAATATAGGAATTCCCATATGCCCCACCTCCCACACCTCCCACAACCTCCCACATAAACATCCTTCATTAGTGTGGCACATCACCTGCAACGGATAAGCATGGACCATAGTTCACATAGAATAAGACATTTTAAAAACCAAGTGTATTTCATAAATGGAGCATTTATAAAATTTAAAATATAATGATTGAGATGGCATCTTCTGGGAAGATGGTATCAGGGTAGGTAGGCAGGGCTCAACTTTCTTACAAAAACAATGGAGGAAGGGCAAAAAGCTGTCCAAGGGAACTGCTTTGAGGTTCTGCAGACCAGGAGAAAGCTGTGCATCCTCCAAGAGGGCGAGAGATGGAGAGACAAAGAAGCTGAGATGAAAACCTTGAGTTAATAACCCCCGCAGCCAGGATGGCACCAATTCCCCACCCTTAAAGCAAATAGCCTGTTTAAAACCAATGGCAAACTGTAGCCAACTGAGAGGGGAACAGACGTCTTCCTCCCTGGGAAGAGGAAGGGTCCAGCAGAGGGCAGAGAGTGGTTTCTCTTCAGTGAATTTGGCCAGCAGACTCTGGCCAGACAGACCAACCAGAAAAACAAGCAAGTGGAGGTTGAAAGAAACACCTCTATGGAAAGATTCGCCGACAAGTGCCATCTGTTGGACGGCCAATAAACTGCAAACAGAAAAATCGCTTTCAGGAGTCTCTCATCCCAGGACACTTGGAGCACCCCACTAGAGAGTCACTGGCCATATTTTGATAACTTAAGCTGGGCAATTTAAAAGACTTAGAATAAGTTGTACCAAAAATCAAAGAAGAGCTGTGAAACAAAACCATTAGGCAAGAGAGAGAAACTGACCGTCAGAGTAAATTCAACAAGATATTCAGATGCCTAGACAGCAACAAAAAATTACAAGACATACTAAAGAACAGGAAGAGATGGCCCAGCCAAAGGAACAAACCAAATATCCTGACAAGACACAGGATTTAAGACAACCAATCAACAATAATCACAAAAATCTCTTAAATCAATTCAAGGAGTTGAAGGAATATATGACTGAAGAGATAAAGAGTATTAAGAAGACACTGGGTGAGCATAGGGAACAATTTAAAAGCCTGCAAAGAAATGTAACAGAGCTTATGGTAATGAAAGACACAATGGATGAGATTAAAAATATATTAGAGGCATATAACTGCATATTTGAACTGATGGAAGAAAAAGCAGGGAAGTGGAGGACTGAGCACCTGAACTTGAAAAGAGAGAACAGGAAGAGAAAAGAATGGGAAAAAATGGAACAGGGTCTCAGGGAATTGAATGACAATGCAAAATACACAAACCTGTGCATTATCAGAAGGAGAAGAGAACAGAAAAGGGTCAGAAAGAATATTTGAGGAATATTTGAGGAAATAATAACAGAAAACATCCCAGCCCTTATGAAAGACATAAATATCAATATCTAAGAAGGACAATGCACCCCAAACAGAATAAATCTGAATAGACCTATTCTAGGACACCTAGTATTCAGAATGACAAATACCAGAGGTAAAGAGAGGATTCTGAAAGCAGCAAGAGAAAAGCAACGCCTCACATACAAGGTAAGTTCAATAAGACTAAGTGCCAATCTCTCATCTGAAACCATGGAGGCAGGAAGAAAGTGGTTTCATGTATTTCAGGTACTGAAAGAGAAAAACTGCCAGACAAGAATTCTGTATCTGGCAAAACTGTCTTTCAAAAAGAGGGCAGGGACTTTAAAATCTTCAAAGACAAAAACTGAGGGTATATGTTATGAAAAGACCAGATTTACAAGAGATACTGAAGCAAATGCTACAGCCTGAAAGGAAAAAACAAGGGTGAAAGACTTGGAGAACAATGTAGAAATGAAGATTATTAGTAAGGGTAACTTAAAGGGTAAAAAGACAGACAATAGAAAGATATAACAACAGTAAGCCAAAAGATGAAATGGATGAAGTAAGTAATGCCTTTATAGTAATAACATTGAACGTTAATGGATTGAATTGCCCAATCAAAAGACATAGACTGACAGAATGGATTAAAAAAATATGAGCCATGTATATATATGCTGTCTACTAGAGACTCACCTCAGATGTAAGGACACAATCAGGTTGAAAGTGAAAGGTTGGAAAAATACATTCCACCCAAATAGTAACCAAGAAAGACTGGGAGTAGCAATACTAATATCAGCCAAAATAGATTTTAAATGCAAAACTGTTATAGGAGATGAAGAAAGTCATTATATATGAATAAGAGGGGCAATTCACCAATAAGAATCAACTATACTAAATATTAATGGCCCTAACATGGGTGCACCAATATACATGAGGCACACAGTGGCAAAACTGAAGGAGAAATAGACGGCTCTACAAAAATAGTTGGAGACTTCAATACACCACTCTCAGCATTGGATAGAACATCTGGACAGAGAGTGAATAAGGAAACAGAGAGCTTGAATAATATGAGAAATGAACTAGACCTAAAAGACATTTATAGAACATTACATCCCAAAGCAGCAGGATATACATACTTTTCAAGTGCTCATGGATCCTTCTCCAAGATAGACCATATGTTGGGTCACAAGACAAGTCTCAATAAATTTAAAAACATTGAAATTATACAAAGTACTTTCTTTGATCATAATGGAATGAAGATGGAACTCAATAACAAACAAAAAAAAGGGGAAATTCACAAATATATGGAGATTAAACAAAACACTCTTAAATAATCAGTGGATCAAAGAAGAAATTGCAAGAGAAATCAGTAAATATCTTGAGATGAATGTAAAAGAGAACACAACATATCAAAACCTATGGAAACTGAGAAGGCAGTGCCGAAAGGGAAATTTATAGCCCTCAATGTTTACATGAAAAAAGAGGAAAGAGCTAAAATTAAATACCTAACTGCACCCCTGGAGTGACAAGAAAAGAATTGCAAACTAATCCCAAAGCAAGCAGAAGGAAGGAAATAATAAAGATCAGAGCAGAAAAAAATGGAATTGAGAACAAAAAACAAAAACAACAACAACAAAAAAAACCCACAAAAAAGAGAATCAACAAAACCAAATGTTGGTTTTTTGAGAAGATCACCAAAATCGACAAACCCTTAGCTAACTGAAAAAAAAAAAAA
>JAQZBX010078932.1:0-14047 GCA_029593785.1 Cabassous unicinctus
GCACAAATCGCTCTTTCTCAATATTTCAGAAGAAGATGGCTCTTAAAGGAGAAAGGAAACTGGAATTTGGGTTTTGGATAATAAGAACTTAACAAAAAAAGTTTTAATAATATCAGATGTGAGCCAGAAAAGTTAGGTAGAAAGGAAAAGAATGAGGGAGGGGAAAGGCATTTGAATTCTCCTTGGCCCTAAAGGCACAGAATTAGGAATTCTCTATAGTGAAACCTCTGATTGAAGAGGGATAAGAAAAAAACTATCCCTGGGAGGACTATCTCCTGGTAGCAGCCAAGGAGATGGAAAACCTAACAGGGGTCTAAGGAGGGACTGAACTCTTCAGGATTAGGAAATCCACTGAGGGAAGAGCAGGATATTTCTCCCCCAATCAACAGCAAAGATATTTATGATATCTAATAGTAAGTAGTCCAGAGGTAGACAGTTCCGAGTTTGTTCAGAGAAGACTTAGACCATCCAAGAACAGCAAGGTTGGTCAGTTGCCCACTACCAACGTCGAAAACCCAGCTTGAGAAAATGGACTTTATCCCCCACATTCATTCAGTACAATCATGCCTGGGTTAAAGAAAGAAAAGAGAGCTTCTGGGACATGTTTAAAAGGGAAATTAAAAAGTTTAAAATAGAACTGGTGGAACTAGAGGGAAGAAGGAAAAGTTGGGAAAGATCTACTGACTTGAAGGATTGTCGCTGCAAATTTGAAAACATTGCCTCTAAGCAGAAATGTTGGAGATGTCTCCTACTGGAAAAGGAGGGACTCTGTAAAGTGGAGAGGGTGATTGCTCATTTGGATATGAAATCCTGTGATAGGGAAAACAATGTCACATTTCAACTCTTTTTTTTCCCCAATAATAATTTTCTTCTTATTGTAAAAGTAGAATATGTTCCTTAAAGAAAATGTAGAAATTACTACAAAGTAGAAAGAAAAAAAGGAGAAAGAAAAATGTTTTATTCTTTTCATTTGGTTATGTTCATTTTCAGCCTTTAAAAAACATGTTCTCGGGAAGCGGGTGTGGCTCAGTGGATAGAGCCCCCGTTTACCATATGGGAGGCCCGGGTTCGCTTCCTGGCGCCTCCTTGTGAGGGCAGGCTGGCTCGCGCGGCGCCGTGGGCTGATGCGGCAAGACCTCACAGCAAGGGGGAGATAAGCAGACACAGAGAAGACACGCAGCGAATGGACACAGCAGCACAAGCAGCAAGGGGGGGATAAATAAAATAAATAAATCTTTAAAAAAAAAACAAAGCAAAAAACGTGTTCTAAAAGTTGAAATCTGTATCCTGCTTTCTCTTTATTTTCCGTTTACATTATATTGTGAGCAATTTTCCTTGTTTTTATGGACTTTTGGTCAATATAACCCTTTTGCTTGTTGTTTGCACTTGTTGTTTTTTTAAAGATTTATTTTTATTTATTTATCCCCCTCCTCCATTGTTTGCACTTGCTGTCTGCTCTCTGTGTCTGTTTGTTGTGTGCTTGTCTTCTTTTTTAGGAGGCACTGGACACCGAACCCAGGACCTCCCGAGTGGTAGGCAGGCACCCAACTGCTTGAGGCACAATTGTTGGTGGGAGGTGGGCACTCAACTACTTGAGCCACATCTGCTCCCTGCTCATTTGTTTTTGCTCAGTGCCGGCTCATTGTTTTTTTTCTCCTCATTTTCTGCTTGTTGTGGCTTTTTTTGCTCATTGTCTGGCTCATTGGGTGTTTTGCTCGTTATCTGCTTGTTGTTTTTGCTCAATGTCTGTTCATTGTCTGTTCGTTGTTTGTCTTGTTTAGGAGGCACCAGGAACTGAATGCGGGTTCTCCCATGTGGGAAGTGGGTGCTCAACTGCTTGAGCCACACCTGCTCCCCATCAATATAACTTTTAATGCTGCTTAATAATTTATCAAGCACATGTTCTATAATTTCCTGAATAAACATTTCCCATTAGTTGGATAATTAACTTGTTTCCAGTTTTCTCTATTAAAATTAATGCTTTGGTGAAAACTCCAGTGAGAATAACCACAGTCACCCTTCACTGAGCACTTAAAGTGCCAAGTGCTTTACCTTCTACATTTATTTGATCTTCACAGTAACCCAATGAGGCAGATGCTGTTATGGTTTATTTCACTTTCTTTTTTCTCTGTGAAAGCAATTCAAGCAGAACCAAAGGGATATAAAGGAAAAGACCAAACACCTCTTCCTTTGCCCTCCCATCTCACAAGCTCCACTCTTCAGAGGCAACACTTTTAAGTTTCTTGTGTATCCTCCGTTTTACTCTGAAACTTCCTATTTGTCTTAGCGACATATCTCAGACATCTTTCTATGTCAGAACATATTAATCTATGAGTTAGCTATGATTATTTTTGTTTTACATTTGAAGGAAGTGAGGTCCAGGAAGCAAAGAAACATGCCAAGGCTTCAAAACTAGTTATGTGGCAGAGCTGGAATTTGACCTCAGCTTGGTGTGACCCCAGGGCCAATGCTCTTAATTGAAGAGAGTTTTTAAAGCAAACTCCTAGTTAGTGCTTAGTATCAGCCAGCCTCTGTTCTAAGCACATGTTTCTATGAAGTAGGCATCTTCCCCCCTGTGCATTTCAGTAATCATTCCCTCTTGGAGGTGGTCTGGCGGCTTCCACCAGGGGGCAGGCCTGGACCTTTGTGACAGAAAGGAAATGCACACACAAGGGAGGAGGCTGACTTTCTTGTTTCCTCTGCACAAATTGCCTATAGCTTTGGTCCACCAAGGCAAGGACCACATCAAAAGAAGGGGGAGTGGTTAGCCCTGAAGAGTGAGTGCAATGAGCTTTCTGGATTGTCAGAGGGAGAGAGAATCAAGCCCCTAGGGGCACGGGCAATTGGGTTTCTAGAAAAATGATGCTCTGTCATATGATAGGAACATTTCATCTCTTTTTCCTCGACACATATCCTGGATCCATTCCTCACTCAACAACTTTCTGTTGGAAAAAAATAGACTTATGCATTATAGGTGCCGTGTCTGGGGTGGCTCCCCTGCACTTCCTCCTTCTCTGGAATTGCTCAGCAGCCTTGTCTAGACCACAGGAACTTATATCCCTGATCAAGAACAGCCAATCTCATTCTCTCTCAGAGCTTTGGGGCTTTGACCTGAGAGATGAAAATCTACTCTGTGGGGAACAAGTCTTCATATTCGTGCCACTGAGATTCTGCAGCTGCCCAGGTCGCTGAACTTGCTGAAGCTGTTCAACTATTCCTTAGTTCTATGATCTACGACAGCATCTATCTTTCTCTTTGCACCTCCCTTTTACAGAGCTAGTCAGAGTTAGTTCCTATTACTTGCAAAAGCACAAAAGCAAAAATCTGGATTAATTAGGATGGTATCTGTGGATATAAAAAATAAAGGACTACATATGTTATTTAAGGTCATAAAGGCAATAAAAAGGTAAAAATAATAACATCATAAAGAACAACCAGCACTTAGAAAAGAGTCTACAGCGTGTAGGTTCTCAATAAGTGTTTATTGACTAGCTGAAGGAATAAACTGAAAATAATATTACACAAAGCTGGGGTAGGTAAAAGAGAAAGGGCGTATAGTGAAGCTGAGGTAAATCCCACTTCTTCATAGTGATAATATAGTTTTAAGTTGATAAAGCAAGAGGGGAATAACCACATCACTTAGAATTATGGTGTTAACACCACAGTTAAAACAAGGAAAAGTTATCTGACAAATGGCAACGTGTTTTTCTACATCCTTCTAAACACCTTGAATTCGCACCCTTTTTTATGTTTTGCCGAGGAATCTGAATCTGTTTGTAAAAGGCCATTGCTGGGAGCAAGTAGAACTGAAATCCAGGATACCCGTTACCCACCACGGGGGCGACATCTGCCCAGAAGGGGGCGCCATTTTCTAATTTGCACAGAGGTGCTTATGGGCTATCCTTGCCAACCGGTTAAGGAGAAATGGCCTCTCATCATTGTTTTAATTTGCATTTGTTTATTTATGTGTCTTAGCGACCATTTCCTCCTGTTTACAATCCATTTGTATTACCTTCTCTGTGAATTGCCTTTTCGTGTTCTTTGCAATAATGAAGTTATATCTTCTCCCGTTCAGTGCTTGCTTTTTCTTATCTGATAGCGTTATTACTCAGCTTCTCTGTCTAGTTTATTTTTGGCATTCTAGATCTGCTTTAAGTTCTCCTTCTTCTTTCCTCGACCTCCTTTACCTCTCCCCACCTCTTCCTCCTCTACCTATTACTGAACTTGTAAATGCCTCCTAATAACTTTATGCTTTGCCCTTTGTAGCAGTGTTATGTGAAGTAAACATATAGATGAAGACATATATGGATACATATAAGATGATGCCTTATGTCAGTGTAAAATATAAAACAACCGTTTTTGGCCTAAGACCCTTTTATTCCTGAAAACTTTTTTTTTCTCCCTTCTGGCTCTTCAGCAAACACTCTACATTCTTCTTCTTCTTCTCCGTCTTCTTCTCCTGCTGTTTTTAAGTTTGTTTCTGAGTTGCAAAGATTATTTCCCCTTCCCCATGTTTTTAGAATTTCCTGTATTCCCCCATTCAATCTTGGCTGCCACAACCAGACAGACAGAAAGTGCGACGACCTTCTTTTTCTTGCATCTGTAGTGGACATACATTTGTCTGTGTGCTTAGATATTTGGAGCAAAACCCGAGAAGTCTTGGAGGATGGTCTGATTTTTACACCTGCTACAAACCTCCTCTGGGGCAAGGGATTTCAAAGTTGGCTTCCTGCTGGCTTGGCTCAGGGGGAAGACAGTGGGGAGAGGCAGAGTGGGTAAATGTCCATTAAAATTAAAGTCAAAATATTATGCAGCCACATTTGAATAAACATAGAAACAATTCTGGAAGAACCTGAAATGCTTATCAGTGGTTACTTGGGGGAGGAGGTTTTATTTATTACTTTATATAATTTTTTTTAAAGTTAGGATTATGGGAGAGTTTTCTTTTCTCTTTCTGCTCTTAGACATCTCCATCCTCTTACTATTTTTCATTTAAAGATTTTATAGAAAAAAATAATAGCATAGTAAAATTCAAAGGGTAACAACGTGTATATATTATAAATAAAGCCTCTTATTTTCAACACCTAGTCTATCCACAGAGGCAACCACTTTCCTCATTTCTTTAAATAAGTTTCCAGACATATTTTATGTATAGTCTCCTATCTCTCTCCTATCTCTCTCTCTCTCTATATATATATGTATACATATATATGTATGTATATATATACATACATATATATGAAGATATATTTAATTATCTTCCACTCTTTTTACATAAGTAGATATATTTTGGCAATGGTTTACTATCAGAACCCATAAAACCCACCTCTTTTTTTCTTTAAAAAATTTTTTTTAAATTTAAAATTTTTTAAAGAAGCTTTAGATTACATAAATGTTACATAAAAAATATAGGGGATTCTCATATGCCCCATCCTTTCCCCTCCCACACTTTCCCACATTAACAGCATCTTTCATTAATGAAATCCACCTCATTTTTAAAAATGGCTGGTGATATTCCATGGCACAGAAGTTCTGTAATATAATGAACCTTTCTCTCATTGATGGACTTTAACTTGTTTCCCATCTTTTGCTATTACAAACAATGCCAAAATAAGTGGCCTAAAATGAACATCTTTACCCAGATTTGAAAGTATGTCTAGGATAAATCCCCCAAATTAGAGTTCTTGGATCAAAGGCTTTTTATTTTTTGCATTTCTAATTGTTATAGCTATTTCATAACTTCCTTCCAAAGAGGTTGTACCAATTTTCACTCACCCTACAATGTGCAAGAGTGTCTGTTTTTATACTTCCTTTTTAACTGTGTATCCTGTTGAGCTTTTCAATTTTTGTTGGTCTGATGGGTGAACACTGGTATCTCATTGTATTTCTTCAATCAAGAGTGAGGCTGAACGAGTCTTTATATGTTTAAAAACCACTTGCATTTCTTTTCTTGTGAACTGCTTTTTAAAAAAATGTTTTCTCCCATTGACTAGGCTGCCTTTTCACCTTCTTTTTTTAAAATTTTTTTTTAAAGATTTATTTATTTATTCCTCCCTCCTCTTGTTTTGGGCTCGCTGCCTGCTCTCTGTGTGTTCTTCTGTGTCTGCTTGTCTTCTCTTTAGGTGGTACCGGGAATGGATCCTGGGACTTTCTGGAGTGGAGAGGGGCTGCTCAATCTCTTGCCACCACAGCTCCCTGGTCTGCTGCGTCTCTTATTGTCTCTCTTCTGTGTCTCTTTTTGTTCCATCATCTTGCTGCGCAGGGCAGCACTCCGAGTGGGCCAGCTCACTTTCCACCAGGAGGCCCTGGGAATCAAACCCTGGACCTCCTATATGGTAGACGGGAGCCCAATCACTTGAGCCACATCGCTTCCCTTCATTCATTTTTAAAAGGCCTTTTTATATTCGGTTTAGGTCCATGGTTTGTTATATGTACAGTGAATATTTGTCCTAGCTTGCAGTTTATCTTTTGATTTTGTCTAGTATCTTTTTGCCCTGCAGAAATGTGAAATTTTTACCTATTCAAATTTGTCAGTCTTTTCTCATCACTTCTCACTTTCATGTCTTTCTTAAAAAGGCCTTCTTCATTCCAAGATTATAAAATATTCTCCCATGTTTCTAGTATTTTAATGTTTTTTTTTTTTTTACTTTAACATTTTTGCTCTATCTGGAATTTATTTTGCTGGAAGGAGTGAGGTAGGGACTCAGTTTTGTGTTTTTTTTTTGTTTTTTTTTTTAATCTGGATGACTACCCAGAACTTTTAATACCATCTATTGATGAATTCATCTTTTCTCCACTTATTTGAAATACCTCTCTTATCTTACATAAGGGCTCATGATGTGGTCATTAACAGAGACTCTTGTGTAACTAAACTGAGATTCTGGCAAGTTCTTCATTTTTCTTGCTGACATCTTTGTCTTTCAGAAGGTAGAGGAAGTATCTAGCAGAACCGTTGCCTGGGACTTAATTCTGGCCAGCGAGGCAGAACAGGCGGATGAGAGGAAGTGTCAAGACCTTGGTGGAAAGTGACTCTGTCATTCTAGGCTCTCTGCCTCCTGTCACTCCGGTTAAGCCCCAGCTTCATCGCAGTTGGGAGCATTCCTTGTGGTTAACATATCTGACAGCCGGACTCTGTCTCTAGCAATAAGAAGTCTGACAAATTAGTTCCCCAAAGGAGCCATCCTCTCTTTTGCCTCCTTTTCTTTGTGCACTCTCTTGCCTTTGCTGGCAACTCTTTCTCTCCCTTCTTTGCCTGGCTAACTCTTCCATGTTTCAGTTTAAAGGTTACTTCCACTGTGAAGCCTTCCCTGATACCTTTGAGTTAGATGCTCCATAGCATCTTCTATGTCTTTAATTGTCCTTATCCAAGACTGATTGGGGTGGGGGTGGGGAAGTCCTCACACATTCCAGGGGCTCAAAGGTCTGGAAAGTGGCCTGGGGTAAATCCCATAAAAATGAGCTCTTGCAGTCTATTTGCCTCAGGACCAGAATTGGTTACATAATTTATGGGGCCCAGTGCAAAATGAAAATGTGAGCTCTTTGTTAAAAAATTATTAAGAATTACAAGACAGTGACAGCAGAGCATAATCAAGCACGGGATCCTTCTGAGAGCAGGTCCTATGTGACTGCACAGATAGCAGGCCCATCTTAGTGAGTTGAATGGTGCCCCCCAAAAAGCTACACCCACATCCTAATGCCTTAGACCCTGTGAATATCACATTATTTTGAAAAATGCAGCTGTAACTAAGTTAAAGATCTTGAGATGAGATCATCCTGTATTATCTTGGGAGGTCCTAAATCTAATGACAAGTGTCCTTGTAAGGGACAGGAGAGGAGAAGACATGGACACAGAGGAGAAGGCTATGTGGAGGCAGAGGCAGAGATTGGAGTGAGGTGGCTACAGGGAATGCTGACAGCCACTGAAACTGGAAGAAGCTCTACTAGAGCCTCTAGAGGGAGTGAGGCCTTGCAAACCACTTGATTTCAGACTTCTGGCCTCCAAAACTGTGAGAGGATAAATTTCGATTGTTTTAAGCCGCCCAGTTTATGGTAATTTGCTATTGCAAATAACAAGTGAACTAAAGAAACTGGTATACTCTTGAAGCTGGCTTGGGCCATGACATTTGCTGAACTGTCTTTCTTTCCTTTGGGGTGACTAAGCCAGTAGGACTAAGCTTGGAACTTTTAGGGCCACTACATGGGAAAAGTCTGCAAAAGGATGAAGACAACACAAAGGACAGCAAAGCCCAGAGATTGAAAAAAAAAGCGATGCCTGAGGCTATCATTGGAGAACCTGGATCGAACTGTGCCTGAAAACAGACAGATTGATCTCTGGACTTTTCAAGCACACAGATCTAAAAATCTTGAAACACAAATCAAAACCTCAGTTTAGTTTAAATTCAGTTTTTATCACTTGCAATTGAATGAGTCCTAACTACCACTTAGATTTCAGACAATTCAGAAAAAAGCTGGCAGGATTTCAATGACGAGAAGCTTGGAAAAGAAACTAGCTCAAGAGAATTGGGAAGTGCACACAAAGGCAGGTAAGAATAGAGGAAGCGGAGGAGGCATCCAACGAAGGAGTATGACCTCAGAAAGAGCCCTCCGCTGAGGCTGGATTTTCAGAGGACATTTCCAAAAGATGGAAAGAAGGACAAATAACCAAAGACATGGACAAGGCAATGCATGAATTACTAAGAGGAGTGTCAGGGATTCTAAAGCAGTGCCAGGAATGAAGCAGCGAACAAGCCAAAGACCACAAGAAGAACTTGGTGAAGCTACAGCAATGATGCTGAGGAGAGGAAGACTCTCTGGTGCTGTGTTGTATGAATGGAGAAAAGAGAAAGAAGTAAACTTCTTTGGGGTATCATGGAAGTCTAGCTGAAGATTCGTGGTGTTAGGGAATATATCAGAGTCCTTAAGGAGAAGGACATGTGTTCCAGAGCCTGGTGGAGGAAATAGTGTGGAACAAGATGAGGGTGTGGCTCTTAGGATTGGAGTAAGATACTTAGAATCATACTGTTTTGCCCTTCCTCATACCGTCTCAGGTCCACTCTTTTACTCCAGCTGATACCATGGCACCCAGCAGTGCACAAATGTAAACTCAGAGCACCTCACTTCAGTTATGCTGCATATAGCTCACTCTCTTTCCTTTTCTCACTTTTCTTTCATCTTCCAGGTATTACAACTGTAAGAACCTGTTCTGCCATTCTGAAGCATTCACACACCTGGAAGTTCCAGGGAGTTAGCCTGTGGAGCAACCCTTGACAAATGGAGGATGGGATTCATAGATAAATTACTTTCCTCTTCAGTTTCTTGTTCTGAGGTATATTATACCTGGTTCCTCTGAAAGACCTCAGCAGGACTGAGCCCCAGTTGCCCAAAGTGGTGATCATTTCAGTAATATTCTTTTTTTTTTTTTTTTAGGTGTTGGGGCTGGGGATTGAACCCCAGACCTCATATGTGGGAAGTCGGTGATCAACCACTGAGCCACATTGGCTCCCCTAAGTTTTTTTTTTTTTTTAATTTGCTTGTTGTTTGTTTTTAGGAGGCATTGGGGACTGAACCCAGGACCTCCCATGTGGGAAGCAGGCGCTCAACTGCTTGAGCCACGTCTGCTCCCACAGTAATGTATCCTTGGATTAGCTATCACCCTTGTTTCACTCTTCTTGGGCATCCAGTAATTTGGAATCAGTTCCTAAATTAAACTACCTGCATGCAAGCACTTGTCTCATTCAATGAACCTAGGCTAAGACAATAGGTGTAAGGAATTCCACCAAAATTTTTGTTTTTTCCATGACTACTTCAGCCATTGATTCTGCTCCCCTGAGCTGCTTCAAGAACGGAGAAAAACAATAGGCCCAAGAAAAATTCCAAACAGGGCAGAGAGAAAACTGAGCGAGATTGGGGCAGTGTAAAGGACATGCAGAGAGGTTGGAAAGAAATGGGCAGAGGGAATCAGTCATACGTGTGGCCAAGTTAGGTTATATTACTAGGAATATAACATTAAGAATAAAGGAGGCAAAAGTTCTTCTCCATTCTTCGGGGAGCAGACCCCACTTGGAACACTGTGTCTCAGTTCTGGGTGTTACACTTAGATAAAGGCAATAGAAGATTGAATCATGTTAGGAAAAAGGTCACCTAGGATGTTTAGGGACTTGTTACCATGTTTCAGAATGGAATCTTTGAAGGAAATAAGGAGGTTTCACTTACGGAAGAACTGCTAGGAGAAAGGGAGGGCGATGAGAGCTGTTTTCTAGTGTGTGAAGGATTGTCATGTGGAGGAGGACATGGACTTATTCCAAGACTGAGGGCTAAATGATGGAAGTTAGAGGGAACTGGATTTAGTTCAGCAGAAGGAGAAACTCTCAAACCTGAAGGCTGCCTTCTGTCTTCCAGGGGTCCAGATGCCTGGGGCTACCATGCACGGTATGGTTTCCAAACTCAAAAGAAGCAAAGGAAATGAAATCAAAGGAGCTTAGCGTGTCTCATTCCCTCCTTCCCAGCACTTATTCCATCCAATTGCTGAGCAATTCTAATTCAAGGGAAGGTCTTTTTTACAGAGAATTGAAAATCTTTTGTTAACATACATCTTTTGGTTCTCGGTTCTTTCCTCAGAAAGAAATAGAAGTCCCCAGAGTTCCTTTCTTGTATCAGAGTTCTTGAAATGTGGCTCATGGAACTGAGCATACCTGTGGTAACATGTCCACATCATGGCAGCAAAAAAGCAATTGCTTTAATACATCATTCAGGATACTTTGCTTGTAAACAAGAGAAATGGACTCTGATTAACCCTTGCCAAAAAATAGCCCTCAGGTAAGACTGAAGTTCAGTTAGTCTTTGATCCAGGAACCAGGGCAGTCTGAGGACCTGGGTACCAGCAACAGATGGATTTACACTGTGTGTATCTGTACATGTATATTTATGATGCCTACACTCATAACCACTATGTTGTAGAATCTTCTTCACTGGAAGCCAACTCCACAACCTTACTTTAGTTGAAACCTCTTTTTATGGAGATAATTTTTTCTCTCTCCATTACCATGCTGAGTAATGTTAGTGTCTATGTAGATGGCTTTCCCAACATACTGGATGACAGTTCTGTTGCTTTCTAAACTCCAATGACCTTCTTCTCTACTGCCCCATGGCCATATCCTAGAATTGTTCATCAGCCAAAGATGCTGTATTTGAAAAATATTAAAACGGACACTTCCATCTTCTGACCATAGCTCCTATTTTTCTACTTGTTCCATACCTTCATTCCCATTTAAACTATTTTTCAACTTTACCAAGGCCATTTGTCCCTTGATATCTTGTGACCTCAATTTTTCTCCAGCTCAAAGCCTGTCGTCAGCCAAATGAACACCTCTCTGATCAGCAATCCGGTTCCTCCATCCTCTGCCCTCCTGGCCATCCATTTTCTCATTTCCTATTGCCAGGCTCTTTGGCATGACTTTAGAGAAATCACAGCATTGTACTTTTTGGCTTCATGAGAAATTCTTAGTTTCTATCCTTAGCTTGGTTGTTATGCTGATTAACAATCTTTTCATGAATCCTTAGTTGCTCTCTTCCCCATGACATAAGTCTTTAGCACTTTCCTCAAGCCTCTTATGCAATTTTCTCTCTTTATTCCCAAGAGATGATTTTACTTCACAGAGAAAATATAGCTCAACAAGCTAAAACAACCTCAACTTCCCAGTCCTCCATTTTGAAATGTGTATATATTTCCAGTCCTTACTGTCACTATCCACTCTCAGAGGACAAGGATCCTGTCTAGTTTTCAAGGGTAAGTGTTCCATATCTTCCTTCATCCTACCTCCTCTTCTCTACAGGAGCTTTGCACATACTCTGAACTTTCATTCTTTCCCTGCCATTGTCTGACCTCTCCCTGTCCTATAAATAGTGGTATGTTGCCATCATCTAAAAAAAAAAAAAAAAAAAAAAAATCCAGCAAACCTCTTCAGAACCCTGCTTTTACCTCAAATTATAACCTTATCACTCTCCATATAATCATTTAAAGTTCTTGAAAAAATACATGTAGTATACATTTAGAGAATTTTTAATAGACTCTTTTTAAGAACAGTTTTAGAGTTTTAGGTTTACAGAAAAATTGTGCACAAAGTACAGAGGGTTCCCATATACCTTCTCTCCTCCACCCCTGCAGTTTCTCCTATTGTTAATGTCTTGAAATAGTGTGGTGCATTTATTACAATTGAACCAATATTGATACATTATTATTAACTAAAGTTTACATTAGGGTTCACAACTTGTGTTGTATGGTTCTATGGGTTCTGACAAATGAATAATATCATATACCCACCATTACAGTATCATACAGAAGAGTTTCACTGCAGTATAAATTTATTTTATTTTTTTTAGGGTAGGCAAGGGAATAAAGAGTTTATTAAGAAACAAGAAAACTAGAAATGAGATAAGTACACAACCTGAGACATGGGTTGCAGGCATGCTACAGGATTAGACGTGCCGCAGTGTGCATTTTTAAAATGTTTTTATTTGTAGATCACATGCAATTGTAAGAAATAATATATAGAGATCTCTTATACCTTCCACCCAGTTTCCCCCAATGGAAAAATAACTATAGGACATTATCGCAACCAGGAAACTGACATCCATACAGTCTGATATTGATGTCACCAGTGTTACATGACTTACTTGTGTGTTCATATATAGTTCCACGTGATTTTATCACGTTTAGTTTCGTGTGATCAGTCCCACAGTCAAGATACAGAGCAATTCCATCACTGCAAGGAGCCCTTCTGCTACTCTTTTGTACTCACAGCCACCTCCTTCCCGCCTCCTTCTCTTACCCCTAGACTACTACTCTGTTCTCTCTCCCTTTAATTTCATCAAGAATGTTATACAAATGGAATCATGTAGTATACAATCTTTTGGGATTGGCTTTTTTTCACTCAGCATAATTCTTGAGATCCAACCAAGATGTTGTATGTTATCAGTAGCCTGTTAGTTTTTATTTCTTAGTAGAATTCTTATTCCATAGTGTTTTGGTTTGCTACAGGCTACCAAGGCAATAAATAAGAAATAGGTTGGCTTTTACAGTGGGGATTTATTAACTTATAAGTTTACAGTTCTGAGGCTCTGAAAATGTCCAGATCAAGGCTTCATCAGGCAATGCTTTTCCCCCAGAGGTTGGCTGTCAGTGATCCCAAAACTCCTGTCACATGGCAGGGTACAATGGCAGTGCCTGCTGTCTCCCCCTTCTCCTCTGAATCTCATTGCTTTCATCTTCTGCCTTCCTCTGGCTTTCTCTCTGCTCCTGGGGGTTTCTCTCTCCCAGGTTCCGTTGATTTCAGCTTCTGTCTTCCGGGGCTTACTCTCTTAGCTTCTGGGAGTTTTTCTATGAGCTCCCGGGTCTTTTCTCTCTGTGTGTCTTTCTGTATTCATCCCGTTTTTATAAAGGACTCCAGTAAGAGGATTAAGATCCACTTTGGGGCATATCTTACTGAAGTAATCCAATCAAAGACCCTTAACTAAAGTAAAAAGGTCCCACCTGCAATAGGTTCACACCCACAGGAGTGGATTAGCTCTAAGGACTGATCTTTTCTGGGTACTTAGAATCTCAAACTACCATACATAGTATGCAGGTACTGTAGTTTGTTTAACCATTCACCTGTTGAAGGAAAACTGGTTGTTTCCAGTTTTTAGCTATTACAGATAAAGTTGCTATGAACATTTGTGTACTGTTTGTGTGTGTGTGAACGTAAGTTTTCATTTCTTTATGGAAAATGACTAAGGGGGCTGTTGCTGGGGTTGTATGGTAAACATATATTTAGTTTTGTAAAAAACGGCCATACTTCTTTTTACATTCCCGCCAGCAATGTGAGTGATCTAGTTTCTCTGCATCCTTGCTAGCATTTGGTATTATCATTATTATTATTATTTTTTTAATTTTAGCCACTCTGATAGGAGTGTGGTGATATATCATTGTGGTTTTAATTTGTGTTTCCCTAATGGTTAATAATGTTGAACATCTTTCCAAATATTTTTTTTTTTTTGCCATCTGTATAGC
>JAQZBX010078933.1:0-14047 GCA_029593785.1 Cabassous unicinctus
TTCAACTGTCCTTTGCCTTGCCTTTTATATTCAATTCCCCACCCACCAGGGGGTGGGGCTCAATGCCCTACTGACTGACATGGCCCAGTCAACGCCCTAATCATAATTCAATCATGCCCAGATTAACAGATCAGATTACAGGCATGATCCAATTATATTTTTGGAATTCATAATTACATCAAATTCCCCAATGGTTACAGACCCTCAATAAGATTAAGAGCTAAATTCATATCAGAAACCATGGAGGCCAGAAGGCAGGAGTATAACTTATTCCAAGTGATGAAAGAAAAAAAAACAAAAAACTATCAGCCAGAATTCTAGATCCAGCCAGATTATTCTTCAAAAATGAAGAATTTTAGACATTCCCAGAATAACAAAAAATGGAGAGAAATTTGGTAAATTCACAAATATATTGAAATTAACACACTCCTAAATAACCATTGGGTCAAAGAAGAACAAAAAGGAAATTAGAAAATACTTTGAGTTGACTGAAAACAAAAACACAACTTATCAAAATTTGTAGGATGCAGCCAAAGCAGTGCTTACAGGGAAATTTATAGCTGTAAATGGCAGAGAAGAAAGCTCTAAAGTCAATTACCTAATCTTCCACCCTACGAACTTAGAAAAAGAAAAGCAAACTAAACCCAAAGCAATTAGCAACTAATATAAAGAGTGGAAATAAGTGAAATAGAGAATAGAAAAACATAGAGAATATAAATTAAACCAAAAGTTCATGCTTTGAAAAGTTCGACAAAATTGACAAACCTTTAGCCAGACTGACCAAGAAAAAGAGAAATCTCAAATTACTAAAATCAAGAATGAAAGAGGAACATCACTGCCAACCTTGCAGAAATAAAAAGGAAGGTGTAATACAAATAGCCAATATGCATATGAAAAGATGCACATCATTAGTCAATAGGGAAATGCATAGCAAAACCACAATGAGATCACCTATTCATACCCAGAAGAATGGCTATAATCAAGAAAACAAACAATATTAAGTGTTAGGGATGATGTGGAAAAATTGGAACCCTCATACTTTGCTGGTGGGAATGTAAAATGTTGCAACCACTTTGGAAAAAAGTTTGCTATCTCCTAATGTTACATAGAGTTGCCATGCAACTTAGCAGTTCCACTCCTAGGTAAGAGAAATGAAAACCTAAGTTGACACAAAAACTAGTACACAAGTGATCATCACAGCATTATTCATAATAGCCAAAACATGGAATCACCCAAATGTCTGTCAGTTGATGAATGAAGAAAGAAAATATATTATGTCCATACAATGAAATATTTGACAATTAAAAGGAATGAAGTACTGAAACATGCTACAGCATTGATGAACCTGAAAACATTATTTTACTAAGAGAAGCCAGGCACAAAAGGCCACAAATGATTTTATTTATATGAATTCTCCAGAATAGGCACAACTAAATAGACAAAGAAGATTAGTGGTTACCTACAGCTGTGAGAATAGGGGCTGGCAATAAGAGTGACTGCTAATGGGTATGCATTTTCTTTTTGGAGTGATGAAAACATTGTAAAGTTAGGTTGTGGTGATAGTTGAACTACTCAGTGAATATACTCAAAACCACTGAACTGTACATTTAAATGGACAATTTTTATTGTAGGTGAATTATGATTCAGTAAAGCTGTCACTAATAGTAATGAACTGGAGATTTAATTTCACTGTTTTATCCGTATCATTTTAACATTGGACATGAACAATATATAATATATTCAAAGTTGTTTTTTTTTAATATATCTAGCTGGACAGCTCAGCCAGTCAGCACATTTAGCTCTCCAACTACCATACAATGTACTTGGTTTAGGTCGAAGTGCAAATTTTCTTGATCATCTTTATGTTGGTATTCCTCGTCCATCTGGAGAAAAGGTGAGTAAAAATTTTTATTTTGTTTACAATTAATGTGTTTTTAAATATTCACTTTTTAAAGAGAACTTGATTGGTAGTGACGAAGCTTATATAGAGTACATACTGATTTGAAGATATAGTATATCCTTTGACCACCTTCCCATAAACCTCACAACTTTCCTTCTTTATTTTCTCCTTATCACTTTCACCATCTAATATTCTATGTATTTTATTTATTCTATTTATTGTCCGTCTTCCCCTCAACTTGATATTAGTTCTAAGCAGCATTTGCACATAGAACTTTGAGCGATGCCTGCTACGTAAGAATGTTCGATCAATATTTGATGAATGAGTGAATGAATCTATGAGAAACAAATATAACCCTTCCCCAAAAAGATGAGAAATTTTTTGCCACAGATGGCACAGGAGTTCTATTTTGGACTTAATGTGCACATGTAAATTTAGTTTAATCCAGACCTAAAATTTCAGTTTCTCAAAGAGTACTTGAGCTTTTTCCTGTATTTATTTTAAATAATAATTAAGTATTTTTAAAATGTACTGGATTTTAAATGTTATTAAATTCTTTTTCCAGTCTATACGAAAACAAGAGTGGACTGCAATCATTCCAAATTCCCAGCTAATTGTCATTCCATACCCTCACAATGTTCCTCGAAGGTAATGTCCATATTTGAACTGAATTTGGTAAAGATACTGTCAACTGTGAATCATAGATGCAGTTACTTCTTTTAAAAACGCTGATAATCCTGCTGTGTTCCTTAAGAATGCCATCACTTAATTTGCTTACAGCTAACCTTAAATGACTAAGCATGTCTACACAAAAGGTCCCTGACATATTTCATGAAGATCAAATGAAATCCTATTAGAAAAACAGCAGGTTACCTAATTAGGGATTTATACATATTCTGGTTAAACAAACTGGTCTTGCATTTACTAGTTATAAATTATAAAATTTCAGGATGCTGAATTTTTTAATAAGTACTGATCTTTTTAATAAAGTTTTTGAGGATTGGTATATATCCCACAGTGGTTAGGCACAAATATTGGAGTCAAACAGATGTAGGCTAAAAACTCAGTTAAACTGCTGACTGTGAGACTGGGAGCTAATCCTTTGTCCTGTGTCTCAATTTCTACATCTGTGGAATGGTAGATAGAATACTTACCTTTTAAAGCTATTTTGAGGATTAAATGTACTTAACACAGTGCCAGGCGTATAGTAAATTTTCAGTAAAAGGTAGCTATTTTTATGATTAGCAGAATGTCCTTTACATAATATAGTATATAACTCTAAATCCCCAACTTATCTTTATCCATTTTTATTTAAATTACTAGATTGAGTCTATTGTTTTTAAAAGTAGGTGATGAAGGTATTCACTAACATTTAAATTTCATTGGGAAAAACATAACATTCTTACATCCAATCTACCATTAGAGAAAAATAACCAAAGAGAAACAGAGCAATATATGTATATATGAATATGTAACCTATGGGGTCCTGCTTGTTACATTTCTCCTCAAAATACAGGCTTGTTTTTTATTAAATGTTTAGATGTATTCATTGATTGGTATGCTAGAGCCAGCTTGTGCCAGCTCACAAAGCAGATTATGCAAATCTCTTTCCAACTCTTGTGTTAAGTCACATTGGTAGCTTAAAATCAGCCTTGGTAGGAGAATTTACACCATGAAAATTGGCAAATGCCACAAATCACAACTTTTGTTTTTCAGAGAGCTAGTGTACCAGTACCACTGGGTGTATGATACTTGAAATAAAACCACATTAGAAACAGTTATACTCCTGGTTGAGACTTTTTAAAATAAGCCTATATTGTGTGTTTGTGTTAGTTTTCTATACATGAAATTTAAAACTAGACCATAAGTAGGAAACAATATAAATTATGATACTGCTATACAGTGCAATACTATGACACAGGTTTATATGTACTGCCATTGACATGGAACAAACTGTTAAGACAGTGTGGTACAAAAATTAAAAAGCAAAATGCAGAAGAGTATTATAAGTGACTATTTGTGTTTCTAAAAAGTTTAGAAATGTTTTTTAGTCCAAAAATGTTACATATATGTTTATATATGAATAAAATATCTCTCAAAGGATACAAAAGAAACTAGAGTGACTGCATCTGAGTAGGAAAATGAGGATTTACCTCATTCTTTACCAAAATGCCTATATTCCTGTTGTATGTTTTTAATCTACTTAAAAGTACCAAATAATAATAATTATCTCATGAGAGACTTTTTTAAGTATGAGTAAGGTACTGAAGTAATTAACAGAGTTTATTTTCTTAAAGTTTTCTTATTCTTCTGAATTTCTGAAAAATTCTATAATTTCAGTATTTCTTTCTGAAGAAACATTCTTCTGAAATTTATGTACTAAAAACAAATTAATTTTAATTTGAGGTTTATTTTTGACAGAAGCTAACTTATGGATCAATAAATTTTAATTACCATCCCAAAATAAGTCAATAGCTACTTGCTGTTCATCAGAATAATCTAATCTTTAATAAAGATTAAATAAAGTTTAATAAACTTTTTAAATGAATATATATCCATTATCTCTTTTCAGGGAGAACAAAAAGCTTTATGTATTTAACCATATGCAGTGTTGGTGATATAGATCTCAGTTTTAGGCTCTGCAGGTTTTACATGTGCTTTGTTAAAGGGACTGTTTCAGAAAGGGAGAGCTAGTTCTATTTATGCTAAAGACCTTTTAGTTTGTATATTACCATTAACAATGAAGAATGAAAGTGATTTTGTAATAGGCCTCTAAAATGTACTGTAGTAATGTAAATCCTCCAACATGACACAGAAATGAGAGAGGTTTTGCACAAGCCATCTATCTGTACCCACTTGGCCATATGGATGTTTTAGATGGTCATAGTACATATGGAATCGGGGATCACAAATATGATAGAGAAGCTCTATAGAAATCATGTGACTACTTAAACCTTAGAGTTGAAGGTTTTAAATTCATCAAATCAGTCAAGATGTAAAAAAAGATTTCTAAGATTGTCCAAAGTACCCTTGATAATTTTACTTAAGAATAATTCTCACAGGATCAAACATGAAAAAAAGAAAAATATCAAAGTGTTCCATCAAAAATTGTATTCTATTTCAGTTGAGTAAAATCTGAACTCTGCAAGATTTTCAATAATCTTAGCACTATCTAAATTTCATTGCTTTTGTTTTAATCTATAATGAATGGATAGATGGGTCAATGAATTAATGAATGAAATGACACTGATTAATTCATTAATAAGCTTTTTTGCTTTCTGGGTCTCAGTCGAAGTTTGTCATTTTTAAGTTAAAAATTTCTAATTTTAATTCTTCTGTTTTCATCTACAGCTGGAGTGCCAAACTGTATCTTACACCAAGTAACATTGTTCTGCTCACTGCTATAGCTCTCATTGGTGTCTGTGTTTTCATCTTGGCAATAATTGGCATTTTACATTGGCAGGAAAAGGTTTGTTTAATTAAATGAAACTTTAACTTTGGTTAATTTATTACAGTAATGTATTACTCCTGAAAATACTATATTTTAAACTTTTTTCACATGACTGAAATTTTCTAATTTTTCAAATTCTATCCAGAATATTATCTTATTGATAATTTCTTTTATCCCTGATGTCACTAAATGTCTCTTAGAAATTCATACAAGTCACAGGAGAAGATTATTTTTTAAATTTGATGCTATAGAGTTATCACTCCAGAATTACCAGGTATATAGAAAAACTTGATTAGAAACAATTTCATAATGGCCTGGAAAAAAAAAAGTTTTTTAAATGAGCCTGTGTTCATTATCTATTGACAGAGCCATGAACATTGTTTTTCCGGAATAACAGCTATCTCATTTTATAGGTAAAGAAATCGGAGCAGAAAGAAGTTAAATGATTTTCTCAAGGTTGGCGGGAGGGGTGGGGGGGGAGTAACAACTAGAGTAATAAACATCAGTTTCATCTACCAAGTATTTTTTGCATTAAACTAGACTGACTTCTGTTCTTTAGTAAAATACCCTAAATTAAAAACAAAACTCCCAAAACTATATAATATTTTATACAATGTTTAATTGACAAAGTAAAGATGTCACTATTAATTTACTAGCAGCTTAAATGTAAGCTTAAAAGGCTAATTTCTATTTGTATATGAATATATATTAAGTCCATAACTAGTAGGTTCCCACATTACCTCCAAAAGGCTTCTTTGTGTCACAAAAGAAACATGTTTTCTTTTTTACACCTGTTCTCTCTAGATCATCCCCAGCATATTCATTTTTTGTTAACTAAAATTACCATCTATTTTATCTCAGCTACTCTTTTGACTTATGAAAAAAAGAACCTGTTGATTGTTCCGATAAATGTTCATAAGTTTGTCTCAAAAAATCACTACTTTAAATATAAAAATGGTAATATAAAGTTTCATATTAACTTAACATTAAGATTGCACTTTAAGAGGTAAGATCAAGGGTGGCCCTACATACTTTTGTCCAGAAGAATCAGAATGTAGTCTGAAATATTACATAGCTCTAAACCTATGAAGGAAAGGAATTTAATTTCATTAATTTCTTAGGAGATCTGATTACAGCATAAACACTGTGCACTTACACAGTGTTCACACACTTACATAATGGTGCAGTAGCTAAAGATTTTAAAGATAAGCATATATTTTGACCATGATACAGGAAGTTCTCTCCCTTGTGTACTGTGTCTCCCACCTCCTTGACCACTCCTCTTTTTACCTACTCTGGCTGTTCTTACCATTTTCTAAATGCAAACATTCCACAGTGTCTGTCCTAGGCCCTGTTCTTCCTACACTCTCCCTGCCAATTTCATGTAAAATCATGGCTTCAGCTATTACCTCAAATATCTCTAGTCCTCATCTCTCTCCTGAGCTCTTTTCCCCTATTTCCAACTGTCTCCATGACAACTCTACCTAGATCACTTATAGGCACCTTAAAGCCAGTATTCTAAAGCTTCGTCTCTCTCTTCTGTCTTACTTATAAGATTTAATCAATTGCCCTATTGATTCTGCAGCCAAAACCACTTCTGCATTCCTTCTGCCACTACTTTAGTTCAGCCCCTTGGTACATCCTATCTGGTCTTCTTGATTCCATCCGCCCCCCTTTCCACTCCTTTTATCACACTGCTGCCAGATTACTCATCAAGTTTAGCCTTAATCATGTCACTTTCCTGTTCAAATGTCACACTGCTATGTCAAATCCCTGTCTAATGTGTAAAAACTTCCATGTGACTGCACAATATACCTTCCCACCTCATTTCTTACCACTTTCCTACACATATTCCATGCTTCTACTCTACTTCCCATGCTGCCCATGTTTTACTCCCAGCTTAGACTAAATGCCCCTCAAGCCCCCATTTCCATACACACTTTCTTTTCAAAACTTTTCCTTTCCTCACTCTAACCTAGAAGTAAATCTCTCTCAGAATATTGGTAACATTTTCTACTTTTTACCTTGAAATATAGTTATTCAGTATGTTTTATTTTCTTTCTAGGTTAGGCTTTCAGTTCCTCCAGAGCAAGATATAAAACTTGAATATTTTTTTAATCCCTCAAAATACCAAGTACAGTATCTTGAGTAGAGGATCAATAAATATCTGTTAAATCAATAAGTTTACCCAAAAATAATTAATGTACTTTAATATAATTAATTTAGATTTTATTAGCATCAGTGTTAGAGATGGAAAAGAAATGCAATAATTGATTCCATCATCATAGAATCTAGTGTTTACTCCTACTTTCAAATAAGTAGTAAATGAGAAACCAAGTATCTAAGGAACATTTCTTGTTGATTTTTAAATTCAATCAGTAGATCATTAATTATAAAATAGCTAGTATAAACTACAAAAATATTTCATGAGATTATTGCAATTATAAAATCACACCTATCTATTAATTACTGAAGGCTTTGTTTTACTTAACCTCTTTGTATTTCAGAAATTAGTCTTTCATGACCTTTTCCTAACATTTATAAACCAGTCTAAAATTCTTTTTCAGAAAGCAGATGATAGAGAAAAACGACAAGAAGCCCACCGGTTTCATTTTGATGCTATGTAACTTGCCTTTAATATTACATAATGGAACTGCTATTCATTTGATTATTGAAATACTAAATTTTGGCTTATAGAATAAAATAGGGGATTGTTTTGAATATTATTTATAAATGATGCACCCTTTGGTAATTATTGGAAAGTATTCAAATAAATATGGTCTGAAGGTGTTGCAGATCTTTTTTTAAAGCACTTTGTATAAGATATTTTGGGTTCTTTATTCAGTAGTGCTGGAAATTTTTGTTCCTTTGTGGAATGTGTTGCATGTACTCAGGTGTTCATGTATTTATAATCTTATTAGAATAATGATGGAAAAAGATGTATAAATAAAAATATTTAAATGAGTGGGGTTTTTGTGTGTGTGTTCCACTTCAACTGGCCTTGCTTCTTATTCTAAAGATACAAATTATACTTTTGTGAATGTATCAAAGAAACAGGCATGAAATAGTCACAATCCCCATAGCAGGTGAGGGGTCTCTCACCCTCTCACCCACCGATTGGCATACAGTATAGTGCCTGAGTGCTCTGGCTTTTGAATTGCAGTCCAACAGTCTTTCCTTAAAGTCCTGGTTCCACCACCTACTAGCTATTTGAAATTGGCAAACTTCTTAAACTCTGTAAGCCTCAGTTTGCTCATTTATACAATGGGGCTAATATTACCTACTCACTTGACTTATTGTAAAATTAAATTAAATGGGATGATATATGTAAAGTGCTTAGCTTGGTCCTTAGCACATACTGCTCAATACATAGTGGTTGTCATTATTACTATTTTTAGATGATTTTTTTACAGACTTTCTAATTATCAAAATATAAAGAGGCAACAGAATTTTATTTTCAGGTTTGAGGAAATCATATTCTTTGAAAAATCTAAATTCTTGGTGGCTGGCATCTTATATAAAAATTTATTACTTGCTTACATTAGCTAAAAATTATATTAGAGTACATGTGAAGAATTAATATGTCCTAAAAATTTTCATTTGAAGACCAAGCCTCATCATGCAGTAATGAAGAGCACTCAATTTCTTGAAAGGAAAGTGCTATAGGCAGCATCAGGGAATGCAAATCTTCAATCACATTTCTATTCTTAAAGGCTTGGAGGAGTCTATAAATTATATTCAGATTTCAATTCAGATTTTGAATTGTTGACTGCACGTTGCCAGAAAGTTACTTTAAGAAGACTTGAGTCTAAGATTGGGAAACAGTTTATATAACAGTGCTAATAATTTTCTAATATCCAATTGAAAATGTGATGGCTATAAAACAAAAAATTTCTCTGAAAATAATTTTGTTCCTCATGTTAATTTTTCCTTCACAATTCACTGAGAATGGCATGTGTTTAAATAGTTTACTTTGTATCTAAGCATGTTAATATGTCTTGTTAATAAATATTCTTTATTGAAATAAAGTATTTTGGTGAATTTTTAAATAACTATTTTGGAAGAGGCTTTAGAGATTATGAGATCTAAATCACTCATATGGACCATGAGACAGCAGTAAAGTGACTGGCCCGTTGCCTCTTAACAAATCAGGAGCAAGAAGGAGCTCTCTTGACTACATACTCACTTTAAATTCACTGAATAGTTATAGACCCACAACACTGTACCAAGTACAATTCTAACAGTTAGACTTAATAGCTATCAATTAATATATAAAATGAGCTTTAAAACTCCCTCAGTGTCATAGGCAAGTAAAATGTTAATGGCAATTAAAAATACAACCAGCAGAGCAGGTGTAGCTCAGTGGTTGAGCACCTGCTTCACATGTACAAGGTCCTGTGTTAAATCCCCGGTACCTCCTTAAAAAAAAAAAAAAAAAAAAAACCAATGGCATTAGTACTATGTTTCTGTATGTTATTGATACTAAACTTCAAATGCAATATTAATGTCTTTATTAAGGGGCAGCAGGCGAAAAAAAATGTGTCGCAATGTTGAGAATCAGAGACAAAGAACTTTATATTAATTTTCAGTACTGGAGTGGAAAGAGCACAAGACAATAAGGTCAGTCAAATATGGATTTGGAACCCAACTCCCCCACTGTATAACTTAGTCACTTTTCCTCTTAGAGCTTTGGTTTCCTCATCTGTAAAACAAGAATATAGAGTGATACCTTAAAGGACTGTTTTTGAGTTTTATATAACAATATGTGTTTAGAAGGTACTTGATAAGTGCTATTTCTTTTCTTACCTTCTATTTCCCACTGCAGTGACAAACTACTGACATTTTCTGACATTTCTCTTCCACTGACATATACTTCTGTCATCCTCCTTTGGGGAACCAGGAGGAATAATTAAGAGTTCAATAGTCATTTTGAAGATAAAAATTACAGTACTTGGAAATATTTCAAATATGTCATTGTTAATACACCATTTGTGGACTAGCCCCATCCTACCAGCCAAAAACTTTACATGTTTTCAGAAACTTAATTTCCAAAATACCTCATTCCTAAAAAGCCTCCAGATTAATGGTAACAACTTTTCAACATACTTCCCTTCCTATCTCCCCTTCCCACTCTTGGTAGGGAGTTGTAGGGACCTATTATGGCCAGAGATGGCTAGACATTCACGTTCAGACTATGATGTATCCCTACAAATCTATGAAGAGCATCTTTACTCAGAAGCAGTGGTTACTAAACCATCAAAGGATAAAAGACCTTGGGATTTATAGATGTTCCTTCCAAAGCAGAGAAATCCTGTAACAATATGTTGCAAAATATAAGAAAACTAATGTGACTAGGTTCCATAATAAGTCTTAGATTTATAAAGGTATCCAGTGGATTCATATGTAATTGTAAGAGAAAATGAGATTATTCCGTTTTTTTAAAATGAGTAAATTTTTTTTGTTCTCTTGAATACCTCTAAGAAAAAATAAAAGGAACTATTAATTCTTACAAATAGCTAGAACTGGAGTCCAGCAGACCCTGATGGCATAACAAGGGTTAAGCTAAGATACTTGAGGGCCTTCTTAAGATGAAGGTAAACTAAAAGTAAACCAGCTCTTGTGATGACTGGCAGCCTGGCTTGACATCACCTGGTTAGTATTAAAGACTAATAAAAGAGATAACAGATTAGGGAATGCTGTTGAAATCAACACCTATACAAGGAAAGGAAAGAAGCAATATAGAGCAGAGGGAAAAATCAAGTTGTAATGTATTCTCAATGGAATGTCTTATCCAACCTACAGAGTTCTGAGATAAGATGATCCTACCTCCTAAGAGATAAGAGGGCTGGTCTTTATACCCCCACATCCATCAATCATTGGGTGTAGGCTGCTCTAAGAACCTCAACACCAGTAATCAAGAAAAAGAAAACAGGCACAAAGGACCAATATCAGAAATGAAAAAGGAGATATAATTACAGATCATGTATGTATCAAAACAAAAAAAGGAAGACATGAGAACAATTCTATACCAATGAATTTGATATTTTAGAAAAAATGGACGCAATTCCTAGGAAAATATAAAAAAAACAGATACAAGAAGAAACACAAAACCTGAATACTCCTGGTGTATTCTGTGATGTGGTGCCAATATCTTCCTTCAAGAATAAAGGATACATTACCATAATTTCTGGGATTGCCATCAGCAGATGATCAGCTGTCAGCCCAACCTGAGAACTGCCTCAGCTCATGAGAGCAGACTTGCCTAAGATCACTCCCCTTTCTTTTTTCTTAAACTTTTTATTTTTAAATAATTTCAAATTTACAGGACAGTTGCAAAAATAATACAAAACCCAGAGAACTCCAGCATATATCCCACAGATAACCAGACCCACCAATTTTAACATTTTACCACATTTGCTGTCCTCACTCATCTTGACATAAAAACCCAAGTATATACATACAAAATAAAATCTAATAGACCTATAAGGAGGATAAATAGACTAATCGACGTTTTAACTTAGAGACTCCTCTTCAATAACTGATAGAAAAAGTAGAGGAAAAATCTGTAAGCATAGAGATGACTGGAAAAGCACTACTACCAACCTAACAATGGATATTTATAGTAGACTCCAACCAACAAGAGCAAAATACACTCTTCTTAGGTACACATGGAACAGTCACAAAGACACCATATTCTGGGCCATAAAACAAAATTTAACATTTTAAAATTTTAAATCATAAAAATATATTCTCAGGCTATAATGGAATCAAGCTGGAAATACACCTGGAAAATCTGCAAATAGTTGGAAAACAGCACCTTTTTAAAATTTCAAAGGAAATTTTAAAATATTTGAACAAACTGAAAATAAATTTACAACATATCAAAATTTTAGGAGGCAGATAAATCAATGCTTGGTGGGAAATTTATAGTATTAAATGCATATATTAATCCCAGAGTTAGCCAAACTTTGAGGTTAAGGGCACAGTCCTCCAGACTGCCAAGTCTGCCCAAGATTTCTGAACAAGGAAATCTTGAACCAAGATTTCTGAACAAGGAGTTAGGGTCCAACTACAAAGTTGTAGGGAAGATTCTACACAAGACCACACCCTCACTCTGACAATGACTGCAAATTCAGGGGTTTCCCAAAACCACCCTCAAATTTGATAATTCACTAGAAAGACTCACAGACGCCACTGAAACCTATTATACTTCAGTTTACATTTATTACAGGGAAAGGATTCAAACTAGAACCCATGGAAGGAGAAAACACAGGGTGGAGTCTGCCAGGTGTCCAAACACAGAAATTCCAGTCATCCTCTCCCCATGAAGTCTCACCATGAAGTTGCTATCTCCTTTTGACTACTATGTGAAACAATGCGCACAGAATACTGCCAACCAGGGAAGTTGACCCAGTGTCCAGAGAATTTATTTCAGCTTCATTATGTAGGCCTAAATGATTGACTTATTGCCTACATGGTTAAATTCCAGCCTCTGGTCTTCAAGAAGCCTACCATGAGTCACCTCATTAGCATAAATGATCAGGGTCCCTCTGTGAGTAACAAAGATACTCCTATCACTCAGAAATTCCAAATGTTTAGGGATTAACTCCCAGAAGTAGAACCCAAAGTCATACCTCTCCTTGGGCAAGGCCAAATTCCTTATTACACAATTTTTAAAAAAGATCTAAAATCACTTAAATAAGTTTCCAGCTTAATAAACTAGAGGAAGAAGAGCAAATTCAACCTAAAACAGAAGACAGAAGGAAATAATAGAGACTAGAGCAGAAATCAATGAAACCGAAAACAGTAAAATAAATCAATGAGTCAAAAAGGTGGTGCTTTGAAAAGATCAACAAAATTGGTAGGCCTCTAACCAGGCTGACCAGGAAAGAAAGAGTAGAAAGAAACTACCAATATAATAAATGAAAAAGGGAAAACATTAGGAATACTAATGGAACACTGAACAAATCTATGCTCATGAATTCAGTAAGTTAGATGAAATGGATCAAAGTCCTTAAATGACACGGTATACCAAAATTTAAGCAAGAAGAAACCAATACACCCTATATCTATTTTACAAAGTTGAATTAGTATATTTAAAAAACCTTCCATAATAGAACATTCAATGGAATAGATGGGTTTCACTGGAGAATTTTACTAAATACTTAAAGAAGAAAAAATACTTATTCTACACAATGTCTTGCAGAAAAGAGGAGGAAAGAGAATACTTCACAACTGCTTTTAAAAGGTCAACATTTCCATAATACTAAAGCCAGACAAAGACATTACAAGAAAATAATACTACAGGCTAATATCCCTCAAGAATATATAGGCACAATAATCCTAAACAAAACAGGAAATTCTTTCCAGAAATATATTAAAAATATATCATGTCGGGAAGCAGATACAGCTCAACCAGTTGGGCACACACTTACCACCTGGGAGGTCCCAGGTTCGGGTCCCGGTGCCTCCTAAGAGAAGACGAGCAGACGCTGCCCCCAATGCAACCAGCTAAACGCTGCCCCACCACAACAAGCAGATGCCACTGAGTACTCCCCTCTCATGTGGAAGGTCCCAGGTTCTGTTCCCAGTGCCTCAGGGAGAAGGTGAGCAAACAATGAGCAGACAAATGAGAGAACCATCTGGGGGAGGGGGGGATAAGTAAAGAAAAATAAAGTAAATAAATGAAATCTTTT
>JAQZBX010078934.1:0-14047 GCA_029593785.1 Cabassous unicinctus
TAAATAAAATAAATCTTAAAAAAAAAAATGCTTTGCAAGTTTCCTAGGGTCTGCTAAGAATGCTTAAGTCCACCTTCTGTTTGGGGCAGCTCTAGCATGAAAGATCCAACCAATGCTGAACTGAACAAAGAAATAAAACAAGCTAGAGTCATCATCTGTCATTACCCAAGTATTTACTGAGTGCTGGCGAGCCCTGTGTTAGGTGCTGAATATGCAATGAAGTTTCATACTGGCTCCCTGGCCCAGACGAGCACACAGTCCAGGTGGGAGATAAACCTATAAAGCAGTCACTATTATACTTTTGATAATAGATGTACCTAAAAGTAGTATGAGATACAGAAGAAGGTTTGACCAGCTCTGCCTAGTAAGGGTCAGGACAAAAATAGAAGAGAGCATGATATTTAAGCTTGACCTTAGAGAAAGAGCAGGAATTGACCAGGTAGACAGTGGGGGAAGGCATTCTGGGTGGAGGGAAATGCTGTGAAAGAGATGTGCAGAGGTGTGGGGCAAAAGGTAGAGTAGGACTTAAATGCCATGAAGATGTGTTTTCCTTATTTTCTGCCAAAGATAAGATACCATTGAAGGTTCTAAAGTATGATCAGATTTGCGTTTTGGGGAAGTAAACTGAGAACAGCATGGAAGATGACTTGGAGGTGGAGTGTGATTGCCATCAGGAAACCTGGGTAGAAAGCCATTCGACTAGTCTAAGTAATAGTAATTCTTGGTTGGAAGCGTTTTGCCACCATATTTACTAGAAAGGACACTGGCATTGGGAATAGTGAAGAAGAAATGGCTTACACAGGTATTTAAGAGATGAAATCTACAAGTCGATGGCTGAATATTTGTGTGGGTGATAAGGATAAAGGGTGTGATAAGGATGAAGCTGAGATTTCTATCATGTACACCTGGGCAATTTGAGGTGCAGAAAGAGAAGCAGCTGTGAGGTGTGGCCATGGCAAGTGCTGGTTGTGCATTCAGATAGAAACACTGGAAAGTGGTTAGGAACATGTGGCATTGGACGTGCTAATAATTGCCAATTTCTTGTGGTACTTGTGGTGTTCTGAGCATGTCGCACGAATTTTCAGGAACACAGCAGCTCTTCTTCATTTATTGAGATCATGCCAAGAAGGAAAGCATGGGGATATTTATTGTATTGGATACAGCAGATCATATTTTGGACTCATATTTGTATCTTCTCCTTCCAGGGGATGGCCAGGTGGATTTTGATGAATTCATGACAATTCTGGGCCCCAAACTGGTGTCTTCAGAAGGTCGCGATGGTTTTCTTGGAAACACGATAGATAGCATATTCTGGCAGGTAAGACATTTTTTCAAGATTAAGTTTGACAGTACCTGTATGTCAGGGTCTGAATTTTGACTCTGAATTCTTGAGCTTCTGTTCACTGTATGAAGATCTCTTCTGGGCTGGGATGACATTTGTTCTTTGAATTGGATGTTTAGGTTGAGGTACATCCTAGGTCTTGTGGACAAAGAATCAAAACTATGTATTACTTATTTAAGGTATGGAGGGGTGAAATATCTCTCCACTTTTTCCTTATATCAAAACCTTTTGGAGAAATGAGATTCCTGCAGTTGTGATTCACAAACACGCACTTTAAAAGGGCACATTAGTATTAGCCAAGCCCAATTTTACCTCTGACCCTGGTTCCAGGAGATTCCAGTTGAAAGGATGACATGGTTGCCTCGTGTGTTTGGATTGTATCAATAATCGTGCCTTTAATGGGACAGAATTTCTTTTATCTTAGAATTTATATTCAACACACCTCAATTCTGTTCCTATTTTGATCTTGTAAAATCTCATAGGAAATTACAGCTATCTATTTGAATTAATAGAGTGCTGCTAAATCGTTTTTAATATTAGATCTCTAATCTTAATACTCAACTATTATGTCTTGATTATGAGATATGGGGGATGTGTGTTCAATAATTATTTTAAAATTTTGAGTCAAATAAGTAGTCAAATTAAATTGAATTATTGGTTACACATGTAAAACACCATCATTCACAGCAAGGGTTTCCCTAATTTCTTGATCTGTTTTTTTCCTCCACCGTGGATGATTCTCTCACGTAAATAAGGATTACAGTTTACATGTACTTCTGGTCTTATTCTGGTACCCATCTGGCATATAACCAACAAATATTTAGTAAGAACTTATTATGTGTCCTGTGGTCTTTCAGTCATTTAAGATTTATCAAAAGACATTTTAAGACACAATTCCTGATTATTTAAGAATTTCACTGGGGCAACACAATTAAAAGAGAGAAAACAAAGAAATGATTATTTAGTGTGACAGTCACTAGGCCATCATCACCTCGAAGCACAAGACGTTGTTGCTCCAGCCCCCTCAGCACCTAATAAGTATTTCTTGGATAGAATAAACAGGAGTTCAAGACAAGAGAAAGAAGTATGGTCTTGAGGGGACAGAGAAGACTTGAGGGAGAGAGTGCACTTGCCCAGGATCTTGAGATATGGGTGGATTAAGTGACCCAAGAAAGGACTTTCCAGTGTTGTCACGGTGAGCATTTGAAAAGGGGTGGAGGCAATGAGCACAGGACACGGTAAGATACCATATAAAGTGAAGACCTCAGGACCTACTGGCAGTTTCGATTTAGAGACTGGGAAACAGAAGAATTGAAGCGAACTCCAAAGTTCCCAGCTCGCTATCGTTGACAGGAGTGAAATCACAGAGAAGCAGAGCAGCCTCTGTGGAGGCAAATTCTAGATTGGACATACTGAGTATTAGGTGAGGATCAGATACCCAAGAAAAGGAGGGATGTCAAAGCACAGCAGAAATCAAGGCTGCAGCAGGGGAGAGGCCAAGTCTCAAAATCCAGATTTGGGATTCATTGGAGGTAGGTGAAATCGTAGGTGAGGATGAGTTCACTGAGGGAAGTTGCATAAATGAAGGAGAGCAGAGAGACAAGGACATGGACCTGGAGGACATGCACAGGATGGGGAGAGTGACACAAGGGTTTCCTCTTTTCCCACTCTCCTCTGAACTCCACACTGCTGAGGAATACCCAAAGCAGGGAACATGGCGGGCCCTCTTGGAGACTGGCTACTGCCAAGGGGAAAGATTCCGTATTTGAGCTTCAACTTCTGATCCAACATTGCTGACCCCAGCCTTTCATTTCCCCCAGGCTTTGGTGTCTGCATACCTTACAGGAAACCTGGGACCATCACTCTTCCCTGTGTTATCAAGAAGTGACCTTCCAGGCACTAGGCTCGCCTTGCTCATTAAATCTGTTTCCCAGTGCTCTCTCCTTTCTGGCATTCCTGCCTACCTTGCCAAGGGTAAAATCAAATCAAATGGGATTTGGCAATAACAGCTATTTTTCAGTTGGTGCTAGTCCTGAGAGTTATGAGACCTGGGTTCTTTGCAGGAAGTTGGTATCCACGACTGTGGAATGCAGTTGACTACTAATGGAGCTTCCTTCCCAAGGAGGATGGCCCAGAGCCCGTGTCCCAGACAGACTCCTGTTCTCCCGAAGTGCTCAGTGCTCTGGGCCTCAGCCTCATAGATTTCTTGGCAGCCTGTTCAGAGCCTCCTTTCTTATGTAGTAAAACCATAACTTGTGAAATTTTTGTTGTGCTCTTCCCTTTATTCATTTCTGTGTGTTTGCTGTTACTATGATGATATATTTGGGAGGGGGTGTGAAATTATATTTGACATCAGCCTTAGGACTTGGTGTGCAAGTCCTAAGGCTGAAGGAGCCGGATGGGGCTGGGATTCAGGAGGTGGCGGCGGGGGGGGGGGGGGGGGGATGCTGCCAAGCTCAGTGCTTCAGGTTGATTGCAGCTCCTGAGAGAAGTGGTCCTCAAATCACTGCCAATCTCCCTTCTTTCACAGCCCACACCGTGAGCCCACTTGTTTCCATGGAGAGTCTTATAATACAGTAGATGCCCAAGTGGCAAGGGAGAAAGCCCTTCTACTGTATCACAGCGTTTATATGAGCTCACCACCACAGCCTTTCAAATTTTCCCCTCCTTGACCTCTGACATTGTGCAAAACTGCATTCCGCAGTGAGTTTGCAGACAGCAAATAATGGCAAGAATCATGACAAGGATGATGGGAGGTTAAACAATTCTGTTGATCCCAGGGCCCAGCCCTTCTGTTAGACCCTTTTCTCTCTGAGGAAAGACAGAAGTGAGCAGCACTTGGGTCTTGCTGTAGGTCCAGCCAAGGAGTGTAAGGAAAATGCTGCAGCCAGCGTGGTTCTGACAAACATCCAATTGCAGCTATAGAATGGGACACGTTTGCTCAGAGTTTTATTTTATTCACATTCAAGCCTCATCCATCAAAACGTCACTAATTTAGCTTTACTCTTTTACAAAAGTAAGCACATGACTATTTTTGTAAGCAAATGGATCTGTTCATTGGATGGCACTGAGTGTGGTGGGATAAATCTGGGGCTAGAAGTCGAGAAACCAAGAAGCTCAAACTAGACCCTGGTCTTTGTGTGTCCCTGAGCACATTGCAAGGGGTTTGTTAAAGAAGGGGAACTTATTGGCTCACAGTTTTGGGGCTCAAAGTCCAAAACCAAGGCATCAGCTAGGCTATGCTTTCTCCCCAAAGACTGCGGCATTCCAGGGCTGGATGGCCGACAAGCCTTGGTCCTTGACTTTGTCACATGGCAATGCTCATGGCGGCCTCTCCTGGCTTCTCTCTCTGTCTGACCTTCATTCTGCCTACAAAGGACTCCAGTCACCCAGATTAAAGCCCACCCTGATTCAGCGGGACCACCCCTTAATGGAAGTAACATCTTGAGAGCTTATTTACAGTGGGTCCACACCCACCAGAATGCAGGCCAAGACCAAGGACATGTTCACACCGGGGTGCACAATTCAGCCACCACAACACCCACCCCGAGACTTTGGTCCAGATCACGGCCTGTTTGTCACCCTGCCTTGCTTCTTCCCTCCCTGATTCTCCAGCCACAGGCGTGCTCAGCACCTGTCTTCATCTCCTAGGGCTGCCACAGCAAAGGACCACAAGCTGGCCAGCGCAGAGCAACAGGGATTTACGGTCTCGTAGTTCTGGAGGCTAAAAGTCCAAGTCATGCTCTTGGCAGCACCAGGCTTCCTCTGAAGTCTGTAGGTTTCTGGCTGTGTCTTGCTGGCAATCTATGGTGACATTGGCTTGTGGTGTAACTCATCATCTGCCTCCATCACATGGCTGTCTTCTCTGTCTCTCTGTCTCCAATTCTCCCTTCTTATAAGGACCCCCTAATCTAGTCTGACCTCAACTAATAAAATCTCCAAAGATACTATTTGGAAATAAGATCATGTTCGTATTCACTGAAATCGTGGTTAGGATCTGAACGTATCTTTTTGGGGGAAACAATTTAACCCACAACAGCACCCTAAACCACTTCCCTCCCCTCCAACTGGAGGAAGAGCACACAGCAGCTGTAGTGAAATACCTGCAGCTGCACCCCAGCACCCCAGCAAGCTTTCCAGGTTTGACTTCTGACCCTCCACCCCATCTCCTGTCTTCCTTGGCTTTCGATTTCCGCTTTGACCTTGGACTCTGCCCCATGCTCTCATCCAAAGGCCAGTCCTCTTCAGCCTAGGGCCCTGACTTCTGCTTATCTGGAAGGAACTGAGGCAATTTCTGTGCTGGTTCTAGGGCCATGGCTGAGCTGGGGAGGTAGTTTGGTTAAAAAAAGTTTGACTTATGGGTAGCCGAGGGCACTTTATGTTCCATGTTCACGACATGTGGAGAAAACCACCACCTGTGTGGCGTGATCCAAATTGTGTTATGCATAAAAGGACTGAAAGGATATATATCAAAATGTTGACAGTGATTTTATGTGTCTTAGGATGATGGGTGATATCTCTTTTTGTAATTTTCAAATTCTTGACAGCGGGCATGGGTTATTTTTATAATTAGGGAAAAATTGAAGGAAAGAAAAGCAGCCCCAAGTTAGTCAAGTATCTATTAAAGATAGACAGCTTCTTTCATCTGTAAAACTAAAGATTACCTGTCCCTGAGGCCTGGCTGGTGAGCAAACTTGCAGGGAAAGCAAATGAAACCGAGGAAATCCTATTCCTTCACAGCCACCGTGAGGCACCTGGTGGCCGCCTTGTCACATGGGGTCTAGACCTCAGGACTTGTACTTTTTTAATTTCAAGGGTAGCTTCCATTCCAATAGGTAGAGCCTCTCTTCACACCAAATCTGACACCAACGAGATTGTTGCCTTGCCCCAATATTTTGTCAACATGACACTCTGAGTTTTAGGTCCAGTTCTTAATAATTTAACGGAACTTAAAGAGCTTTCAGCAGCAATGTCCATCACAAGGCCTGTTAGACTCAGAGTGAGCAGTTGAATCCCCAAAGGGATTTTGCTGAGTGGAATGTGGCGTATGGAAGGCATTCCTTACAGCACTGGTTCTCCAAGGTGGTCCCTGGACCAGCAGCAGGGCATCACTTGCGAACTTCTTAGACATGCAGATTCTCAGGCCCCACCCCAGACCTACTGAATCAGAGGCTCTGGGGTGGGGTCCAGCAGTTTGTGTTTCACCCTCCAGGTGATTCCGTGTAAACTACAGAGTTACAGGATTCTTCACGAACGTACGGTTTGGAGCATGGCATCAAGTCAGGTTTACTGGTCTGACTCTGACCTTGGCCTCCAGGTCTGGCAATTTGGGTTTTTCTTTTATTTATCCATATTCTTAAGTGTAATTGGTGTGTAGTTTTTATAACACTATGTTTTCAACTGTTTTATAAAGGTGGAGAGATTACATATCAACATGTAACTAATTTCTAAATATGAAATGCCTTTCTATGCATTGAGACACAAGAAGAATCATAAAGAAAAAGATAGCTTCACATAAAAATTTGGAACTATTAAAGGAAGATTTGAAAAACTAACAAATTGGCAAAAATATGGCAATTCACAGAAAAAAGCATATATGGAGAGCATTTCTAAAGCAATATAAGACACTTAAGAAAGACAATAGAGAAATGAGATAAGAAACAACAGACTATTGATACTTTGAATAAATATATTAAAACACTTCAACCTTATCGGTTATCCAAGAAATGTAAATTCAAATAGTAATTGGACATCATTTTTCTCCTATCAGATTGGAAAATAATAAAACATAAAATACTCAAAGCTGTCAAGAGTGAGATAAAATGGGAAAACTCATCCACTACTGGTAGAAATGTTAATTGTACAACTTCACTGAAAAATATTTAGTGATACTGACCAATACTTTGTAAATGTTTAAACCCCATAATTCAAAATAATTCTGATTCTAAGAGTCTATCATATGAAATTAGTCAAAGATATAGAAAAATACAGTTACAAAGATGGAATACTGTACAGTCATTAAAATTATATTTTCACCTCACCAGTGGAAAATCCAAGAGACATATTGATTGAATTTACAGTCTGATTACATTGTTACCCTATTTTATATCCATTTATATTCATACAGAGAAAAAACCTGGAGAAAATGTAACAATTCTGATAATTATTATGAATTGGAATAAAGATGAATGTAATTTTTTCTTTATACTTGTTTTTATTTTCTGAAATATCTACAGTTAGGATGTCTGATCTATTCTGCTATTATTCAATAAAGTTAATGAAATCTCCAATTTAAAAAATCACATTATAAGAGCAGCTGTGGCTTAAGTGGTTGAGCGCCTGTTTCCCGCATGGGAGGTCCTGGATTCGGTTTCCGGCGCCTCCTAAAAATAAAAAAATTAAAAATTAAAAAAAACAAGCAACAAGCAAAACAAATGAAAAAACCATCTCAGTGGTTGAGCACCAGCTTCCCACATACGAGGTCACAGGTTCAATCCCTGGTCCCAGGAACCTCAACAACAACGAAAAATCACATTACAAAACAATTGTTTTCAGTGGCAAAAGAGAGAGAGAGTGATTTTGGAGTTTAAAGAGATTTTTATGCATTTTCTTATCACCCATTGTTCTGATAAAGCACAAAGTTGATAGAGTAAAGAAGCATAAAATCAAAATTAATTGCACCCACCAGGGCCAGGCAGGAACGAACTCATGTGAGGCGGGGAGTGACCGCCACCCACCCGGAGTTGCTGTGTGGTCCTGGGCTGTAGAGGCCATAGGAGCCCCAAGGCCAGACCGAGCCAACAGCTTCCTCTCCACGCAGCGGACACTGCACCCTATCAGCCAACCGATGTGCTGAAAACTCACGCTTTAGAAGAACATCTGAATTGACTTTATAATAAAAACATTTTAAGGAAAAGTCATTTTTAAAAACCCTTGGACATAAATTCATGCCTGTTCCTGAGTCTGTGGCTAGGAAGAGTTGGCAGATGACCTCAGCCCCGAGGAGGGGAATGTCAAGGGTCACATTATCTGGACGGTACTGGCACCAGTGGCTGAATTCTTATCTCCAGTTAGACTCTTCCCAAGTTTCGTTTCAGGTTGTTTTCTTTTATTCAATCTGGTTATCTGCACATGTCTAACACCCACATTGCATCGAACTTTCATTGCAAGTTATCTAAAAGAAGGGAATGCTTCCATCCAGGGTAGGTTCTTGCGTGAAAGTTCAGAGGGAGCAGAGAAACAGAAAGGTAGGCATGAAGGCTGACCGGGACCTCTTGGGGTCAGGCAGACAAATTCCTAAAGCCCTAAACCAGAGGCCACCAAAGCAGGCTTCCGAAGTGAGGATGTGGGTCTCCTGTGGTTCAAGGACAACGTCCTACAGCCACCTTCAAACCACAGCTCCAGGGTCTCGGATGCCACAAGACTGAGTTTGGGAGGCTCAAGGGCACAACCACGGAGGCAGAGGGAGGTGACCAGAGCACCCTCCACGTCTGGGCAGTTGGCACTTCCCTCTGCCAGGCACGGCTGTGGCCCTACACAGTTCTTGTGGCAGCACCACCATTTATGTTTTTCTATTTTTGCTGTCGTTTTAGGATCTTAATTTTTCTGTTGCATTTTTCTAGCCACTTCCTACCAATGTAGTGAAAAGCAGTTTTGGAATTTTGACTTTTATCTGGCCACCCAATTCTCTGACTAGCACTCATGGATTTTTCCGTTGATTTTCATAGGCTCTCTATCTCTGCAATGAGTTTGTCTACAAATGGCGATGATTTTGTTTCTTTTGGATTAACTGAAACCCACCTATTAGTAATAACTCTAAGGGTAAGATTTGATATTAGGAAATTAATATCTATTCCTCATTTACCAAAAGTTTTGTCTTTTTTTCCCATCATGAATGTATGGTAACTGTTATCAAATGCCCTTTGATAATAGGTTCACATGATTATTCTTGTTCTGATTTATTGATATGATACAGTGATTATAAATTTCCTAATATTAAACAATTTTTTACATTCCTAGGATAAACATTCGTTGTCATGGTAGGTTGTTTCCTTAATAAATTTTAAATTTGACTTTTCATCAATTTTTTTTCATCTATATCCATAAAGAAGGTGGTCTGTAGTTTGTACAATACTGTAAATGTCATTGTTAGGTTTTGAAACATCGTCATTCTAGCATGATGAAATTAATTTGTTAACTTTCATTTTCTATGATCTTTAATACATTGTATACATTGTGGAATTTATTTACTTTAAATTTGAGCTTATAAAACAGCATTGATCTAGTGGTGCTTTGTTTTCTTTTTCTTTTCTTTCTTTTTTTTTTTTGAGGCAATTCTTTGGTAATTATGTTTAATTGTTCTTCAGTCTATTTTGAAAGTTTGTATAATCATCAAGAAATAACTATTTCCTACAAATTAATTTATTAGCATTTACTTGTCTATAGTATTGTTTACAAATTTCTTTGCAAGTACTCTCTTACCATTCTTATAGCTTCTTTTAATTCTAGTATTTTTCCTTCTCTTTTTTTGTAATTAGTCTTATATGCTGGAGAATTGTCTATCTTATTGATATCTTATATGAAGAGAATCTACTCTTCTGTTTAATTAAAATTCTGTTTTTTACTGTTTTGTATTCTGGTATTTTCATCTTTTATTTTCACTTCCTTTCTTCAGCTTTCTGCTTGCTGTTATCACTTTATTCACTTCTTGTGTTAAATGATTACTTCATTAATTGTTTTAATTAATGAAAGCATTTAGATATCATTTTTCCTTTTAGTATAGTTTTATTGCCAGCTCAGAAGAAGTTTTGACATCTAGTGTTATCATTTTCTAGTTAAACTATAATCGAGTTTTTAATCTTTCTTTATCCTGTAGTTATTTGGGAGAATATTAATGAACAGCTTGTTTAAACACTTATACTAATTTCTCCTTCTATTGCATTGTAGTTGTAGAATGCAGCTTTTATGATCTGTTCTTTATTCTATTTATGTGTCCATTTATTGCATCCTAGTATGTGCTCAGTTTCTGTACATGTAATATGGAAATTAATAGAGACCGCTTTCACAGTGTGGGAAAGGGAGCTATTGATTTTTGCCCTCTTTCCACTAGTAATTACTTAGAATCTTGAATGTTCTGGTTTATTTTGTGTCTACTCAATCTGTCTTAGACTGATAGTTCTATTTAAAGTCTATCACAATTCTGTTTCTGTCATTTTCTCTTTGTGTGTGTGCATGTGTGGCATGTGTGTAAATGTGGGCATTTGACAGCGTCTTTGCTTTATTTATGTATTCATTCATTGAAAGCTTCTTATATGCTAGCATGGATGTAGTAGTGAACCATAGAGAAGTCTCTTGCTTTCGTGGAATTTATATTCTAGTGTATGTGATAGGGGAGAAATAGTCATTAAATAAACAAATAATAAATAAGATAATTTCAGATAATATTAAGTGCTATGAAGTACGTAAAACCAAATAATAGGATAGAAGGTCTTCATGGTGGGTTCAAGGCTTCCCTGAGGAAGTGAACTTTGAACTTACCCCTAAATAATGAGAAAGACCTAGCTGGGCAAAATCCATGGGAAGTGCTCACCAGGGAGGGGGGAAAGCAATTTCTAAGGCCCTAAAGAGAATCAACCTTGACTAGGTCTAGGTGGGCAAGGGAAGGGTGGTAGGAGATGAAGTTGAAAGCTCTTGAAGGGCCTCTTAGAAGAAGTGTTGTAGTAAAGATGCAGCAGGGTGAGCCTGAGGACTACATCTAGCTCATTGCTCTGAGGTCCTGGGTGACGCCCTAGCTTGGGCAGTTTACCTCCACACCTGCTTTCCAGCATCAGAAAGGGAGACGGGAAAGTGGAGCACAAGTCCTCCAACAAGTTGCACACAGGACTTCTGGGAATGTTCCCTTGGCCAGAAGGTAGTCACGTGGCCATGACCAGCAGCACAGGCAAGGGGAGTTGGGAAATGCAGTTTTTATTTAATGTGGCTTTTAATGCTATGAAGGAATTGCAAATTGACCCTGGGGAAGAACTCTCTGTCCTCTGGTCCCATCAAGGCAAGGAGTTTGGATATTATTTTAGGTCTAAGCAGTACTCATTAGAGTGTTTTAAGGAATGGAGTGGCATGATTTGATTTACATGCAAACAGATCATGGCTGCAATACAGACAGAGTGTATGGGGTAAAAATGGAAATGGGAACCCACTTAGGGAGGCATTTCAGGAGTCTGGGAGACTTGAGGGTGGCTTCCACTTAGGCTAGGCTCAAAAGAAGTAGTGGAGACGGAATAGGCACAGGCTGTATTTTGTAGATAGAGGTATTCACTAAATAAAATGGCATTTTCATTATGCATCCATTATTACCATTTATACCTACCAACAGCCTTCTTGGCCAATCTACTATTTTTGTTTTTAATGCTCCTTTTCTGATGTTGATATTAACCCTCATCTCATTTTCTTTTGATTTGTGTTTACTGGATATATCATTATTCATCTCTTCCTTTAGAGAATTCTCGTTTTTCAGGTGTCCTCAGGTAAGAATCATACTGTTGGATTTGTCATTTTAAGCCAGGCTGAGAGAATTTGTCTTTTAGAAGAGTGGTTTAATGCATCGGCAATCCTGTCATAACTGGTGTTTTTTCACAGTTCAGTGGTCCTGTATCAGTCTTTTTGGTTTTAAGCTGTGGCCTTTGTTTTCTGTCTTTTGCTATAATGATTATTTTGAAAGCTTTACCTTCTAAATTAAAAAGAAAGATAGCTTTTTGACATTATAATTCTTTTACCGATTGCCTTTAAGTTTATAAAATATGTATTTAAAACTATATTTGACTGGATACCAAAGCGAAGGGGAAAATAATTTCAGACTTTTCCTAATTCCAAAAGAAAATTGACTTATTTTCACTTTTTTCTTATACTTTCCAATCTCTGCTAATTTATTCTGATAATATATACTCTGTTTTTTTTTTTAAATTTTTTGAAATTTTTAGTGACATGATACTAGATTCACATGCAGTTATTAAGAAATAATACAGAGAGATCCTGTCTACCCTCTAGTCAGTTTTCCGTCAATGGTAACATTTTGCAAAACTATAGTACAATATCATAATCAAGATATTGACCTTGATACAATCTGCCCATCTTATTCAGATTTCCCCAGTTTTCTTTGTACTCATTTGTGCCTATGTTATTTACTCCAATACAATTTTATCATGTGTGTGGGTTTGTGTGTCCACCATCTGAGTCAAGATATTGGATAGTTCCATCACTGCAAGAATTCTGCATTTTGCTCTTTTATAACCACAGCCTCACATCTGTCCCTAATACCTGCCAACCACTATCTGTTGGCCATTTCTAAACTTTTGTCATTTCAAAAATATAATATAAATGAAATCATACAGTAGAACTTTTGGAGATTTTTTTTCAGTCAGCATAATATCCTCAAGGGTCATCCAAGTTGTTGTGTGTATCAATAGCTTGTTCGTTTTTACTGATGAGTGTTATTTCATGGGATGGGTGTACCATATTTATTTAACCAGTCACCCACTGAAGGACCTCTAAGTAGTTTCCAGTTTGGGGCTATTATGGATCCAGATATGGGCTATTATGAACATTTGTGTAAAGGTTTTTGTGTGAACATAAGTTTTCCTTTTTCTGGGATCAATGCCTTGTGTACAATTGCTGAGTTATATGACAATTACATGTTTAGTTTTTATAAGAAGCTGCCAAGTTGTTTTTCAGAGTTACCATACCATTTTACATCCCACCAGCAGGGTATGAGTGATTCAGTTTCTCTACATCCTCACCAGCATTTGGTGTTGTCACTATTTTTTATTTTAGCCCCTTTGATAGAAGTGTAGTGAGATCTCGTTGTGGTTTTAATTCATATTCAGTGATGGCTAATGAAACGGAACATCTTTTCCTGTGCTTACTTGCCATCTGCGTATGCTTTGCTGTGAAGTGTCTCATCATGTCTTTTGCCCATTTTCTAATTGGATTGTTGTTTTTGTTTTGTTTTACTGCTGACCTTTGAGAATTCTTTATATATTCTAGATAATAATCCTTCTTCAGATGTGTGGTTTGCAAATATTTTCTCCCAGTCTGTAGCTTGTCTTTCCATTCTATTCACATGGGTGTTTGCAAAGCAAAAGTTTTTAATTTTAATGAGATCCAGTATATCAACTTTTCCTATCATGGCTCATGTTTTTGGTGTCAAATCTAAGAACTCTCTGCCTAGCCCTCCATCCCTAAGATTATCTCCTATATTTTTCCCTAAAATTTGTAGTTTTTGTTTTACATTGAAAGGCATGATCCTATTTGAGTTAATTTTTGTGAAAGGTGTGAGTCTGAGGTTGAGGTTTGTTGTTTTGCCTCTGGGCAGCCACGTGCTCCAGCACCATTTGTTGAAGATGCATCCTTTCTCCATTGAATTGCTTTTGCAACTTTGTAAAAAATCAGATAAGCATATTTGCGCGGGCTGATTTCTGATTTATGTATTCTAGTCCATTCATCTATATATCCATCCCCCTGCCAATACCACACTTTCTTGATTACTGTAGCTACGCAGTAAGTCTTATTATTGGGTAGAGTGATTCCTCCCATCTTATCCTTCTCTGTCAACATTGTTTTAAAATCCTCGTGAGATCATTCCAACTTTCACTTCATCTTGGTGTTGTGTCAGATGTTTGTCTTTTCTCATTTAAGTTGGACTTTTATTGG
>JAQZBX010078935.1:0-14057 GCA_029593785.1 Cabassous unicinctus
CAGAACTTTATGTTCTCAAGCTAACCCATTTTTGTACATGGGAAGCTATTTTATGTGAGACCTTTTGGTTAAATTCAGTCAAGGGGTCTTTTGATTAGATCAGTTTCCATTAAGTCACTTTGCTTATGGTCTAGCCTTTGATTATATTGCTGGATGCAGGGTGGATCTGAATCTTTTTACTGATGTTTTATATAAATGGACCACAGAGAAAGAGAACTTCCATTTGTACCCTGCATTGAGAGAGAGAACTCCAGCATTGCCTACAGCTGCATAAAGACAGAGAAACCTTGAAAACCTAAGAGAAAGGCTGGAGGCTGGAATCATCAGTGCAACCCAAAGCGGAAGAGACTTAAACTGGAGATGAGTTCTGGGAGAAGGTGAGCTTGGAAGAAAAAGCAGAGTCCAGCTGTCATTTTGCCTTGCTACATGGCAGGAGTCCAGGATATTCCAGCAGCTGACTTTTGATGAAACAGCATCTCTGATTTTGCCTTGATTTAGACATTTTCACAGCCTCAGAAATGTAAGATTTTACCCTAATAAATTCTTATTATAAAAACCAAAACATTTCTGGTGTTTTCACAATGGCAGCCTTTAGCAAATTAAACATGACATGAACAAAAGGATTTTTGTCTTAAAAATACTTCAGACCACATCTTAAATAAAATATGATATGCACTGATATAAACAGGGAAACAGAGGGGGAATTTAATTACTCTAGAATTTTCACATTCTCCAAAGGTTTTATTACATTTGTATAATAACATAGTTAATTAATTCTAGAATATATTCTAAGATGAGCAGATAGCCTGAGTTTAATTAAAACATAAAAAAGATTCTTGAACTTATTGCTTTCTGAAAAATGAGAGAGTTTTTCCACCATCATTGCCCTGAAAAACAAATAGGATACATATTTTAAATCATGGAAATGTATATAAATAAAAGAAAGGCTGGCACAGTTCACAAAAAGACCAGGAAATATAAAGGATATATAAATATAAGAAACGACACAATGTGTGTACAAAATAAGAAATTATTTTAAAAGGTACATTATTCAAAAATAAATGCTCATCAAAGACATAACTATACGCAGAGGAAACAAAGAAGAATTGCAATAAATATAGATTCTAGTCAACATAAAGTTCAGAGCAAAATAAATGTCATTATAGTTATTTATGTGGCTATTATATGTAAGTCAATATTTTAATATTAATTCAGGATGCAGAAGAAAATAATGCACATTTTAATTATTTGAACAAATTACTTAACAGCGATGAACTTGTGAGAATAAATTAAGTTTTGATCTTCTAACATAGGTTGAAATTTATTTTAATCTGTCAAAAATTATTTAAGAAAATGAGGAAATACAATTCACCAAAGAAAATTTTAATATATATAAAAAGACAACAAATATCTTAAAGGGAATAATATATCTAATAATCATTGTTTAAACTGAAATATAGGAAAATGAAGAAAACACACCTTCCTAAATATACATTGAATAGTAGAGAAAATTAAAACTGCAATTCTGGATGTCACAGACATTTTTAAAGGAAATGTTAGCCATCTTCCTGACCAAAATTTATGGGCTATTACAAATTTGAATTCATTATCAATCCTTATATTCCCATTTTTCTCTATCAAAATTCTTTTAAAAAGTGAGCAAAGAATTTAACTCAAAAAGTTATATATTTTTAAAGAACATAACCCAAGTAAATGAATTGCTTTTTTTATTCAAACTGAAATTTAACAGAGAAATATAATTACTGATGCTTGTTGATGCAACAAAGAATGGTAGGGTTTTCATATGATTAGCAGATAGACAGAAAAGAGACATAACTCCCAGCAGATATTTAATGTCTTGAATTTATAAAACTTCAGGTCTTAAATCATTCCAAGATTAGATTCCAGATTTAATTCATGTACAAAAAAAAAAATCATCTCCCAAATTTAAATTTCATAAGAATTACAGAGGTTATAGTGATAGGTGGAAAACAAAGCTGCACAGTAGAAGCAGAAAATGACAAAATTTTATATATATGTAATATATGCATATAAATGTATAAGATTATTCTAGAAGACCATGAGCTAAACTCTCAAGAATGCTTAGTATATTTCTATTTTCTTTAGTAATGAAAAATATTTTTGAAATTTTCTTAAATGTTCACATACACATTTTTCAGTAGCTTAAAACTTTTTTAGTTTCTTTTGCTCTAAGGCCAAATATTGAAGTAATGTTTTAGCCTTTTGAACTCTTTATTTATGCATAAGATTAGCCAAAAGTATTTAAGAAAATGCAGTGATAATTTTTATAACAAATGCAATTGTGTATTCAAACTTTTGCAGGCATGTAAGCATTCTGATGATTGTGGTCAAAATTTATTAGTCCTGCATTAAATTCTTTCCATTCATCATCTAATTTAATCTGTAAAGGAACTCTATGGATTAGCTTATTTATATTTAACAATTAATGAATCTAGATGTAAATTTTCAGTGACATAGTAAAGGATATAAAGCTAAAAACCTGATATATCTAGATTGTAAACCCTAGATTTTCTAGTCCAAAGCAGCATTCACTAAGACTGAGCTACTTTTCTTCTCTGCAGAAAAACTAGAATGATATCTAACAGAGCTCTCCATAATAATAAAATTCTTTGAACTTGGAATATGCATGGGGATTTCTGTGATAAAATTTGAAAAGAAAACATGTTTCTGTTTTGTTTTGTTTTGTTTAGCTCATTAGTTGTTCTGAAAAACACAAATATTTCAACCACATGTTTAACACATATTTCATGGCTCCCATATACTATGTATACTTCTAAAACCACAAGATTATGGCTTTAGAAGCATACATAGTATGGTTAAATAGAGGATGGCTTAACAGAAGTCTGAATTAATTAAAGGATGCTACTGTGTTTAGATAGAGACCAAGAAAATACCCAAATTGCAAAGAAAGGAAAGATGCACTTGAGGGTTCAGCATCACTGTCATTCCAATTGCCTGGATCCCTCTCTCTTCTGCATGACTCTAATGAAAGCATTTTTCACCTCTTTGTTCCTAAGACTATAAATGAGTGGATTCAGCATGGGGATCACCATAGTGTAAAACACAGAGGCCACATGATCTTTTCCAAAGGAGTAAGACTTTTTTGGTTTTAAATAAGTAAACATCGCAGTGCCATAAAAGATGGTGATGCCCAGGAGGTGGGAGGCACAAGTAGAGAAACCTTTGCGCTTTCCTGAAGTGGATTTCATTTTCAGGATAGTAGACAGAATGGACCCATAGGACACAGAGATTGTGGTAAGAGACACCATTACATTTAAACTAGTGAAAATGAATATCATGATTTCTGTGTCATGAGTGTCAGCACAGGACAGGGCTAATATCGGGGTTAAGTCACAGAAAAAGTGATATATTACATTGGAGTTGCAGAAATACAATCTGTTCATGTAAAGAACAGTGACTAAAGATTCAGTAAATCCAATAACATAGGACACAGTGATGAGGGCTCCACAGAGTCTCATGGACATAACCACTGGGTAGTGAAGGGGATTGCAGATAGCTACATAGCGGTCATAGGCCATTGAAGAGAGAAGGAAAATTTCAGTGACACCCAAGAAGAAATAAAAATACATCTGGCTGAAGCAACCCATGATTGAAATATACTTGTTGGACGTTACTAAGTTCTTTAAGGTTTCAGGTGTGATGGCTGTTGAGTAACCGAGGTCAAGGAATGACAGGTGACTGAGGAAAAAATACATGGGGGTGTGAAGCTGGAGATCCAGGTGAATTATCAGAATCATCCCTGCATTCCCTAGCATAGTAATCAGGTATATCAGAAGAAATAACATAAAGAGGTGCTGCCGGATCATTTCAGAGTTTGTCAATCCCATAAGGATGAAGTTAGGCACGTTTGTGTTATTCTTACTTTCCATAGCATACCACTATTGTAAACTGTTGAGAAATCAAAAGTGATACTTAGCACAAATGATCTCAAAACAGGTTTTGTTTATCGGCATAATCTTGTATTTTTTAAAAAAATTAGTTTAGTTACTCTAGAAATCCATAATAATGAGCAGTTTGCAAACTATGACTGACAAAACATTAGTTTGATTGCCAAATATAAATTTGGTATAAAACAACATTTGGATAATGTGTAATAGAAACTCATATATATTGCATAGTTAGAATGGACATGGTACTGTTATAATTACTTCCCTTCTATACCACATTTATCCAGATTAAAATATTATATGATAGTTATTATTATTGCATACATTTATTAGATGAGTAAAAGGGCACAGAAAGTTAAGTATCTTACCCAGAGTCAATACTGTTAAGTATCATTGGCTCTCTTATTCTATGAAGATTGTTTGAGTCCAGAGATCATGCTATGCATTTGTATATTTAATTTCAGCAAAACAAAAAGAGAGCTAGCTTTTAAAAAACAATTATATAGAGTTATAATGCATCATTTACTGTTCTTTTATATACAATATTATTTAGTACCAATAAAAGATTAGAAATTAAAAGCTTTGGTGTGTTATTATTATAGACAACACATTATCATTAATTTTTAAAAGATGTATTTTTACCATAAATTTCATATAATTTATTTCAAAAATTACATTTTCAATATTTATACATTGCTGGATGACTCTAATTCCATTAATTCTATATTTCCATTTCTACAAATATTAACATTAGTTGGGTAATGAATACACGCTATGGCTATATATAAACAAATCTTTCTAATAATATCTCCGCTTTTTTGGATAAAATTTAACCTTCTAACTTTGAGATTAATACTCACCAGGAGTTAAAGTGGGTGAAAAACTTCTTCCAGCATTATGTGACTAGAAAGTTTTCAATCTCAAGTTTTCCTCACAAATAAAATAAGTAAGCCATTTAAGAAGTCTAGACTTTCTGCAATATAATAATTCTTGCCTTTGAGATAACTTAAGTTTAATTTTTGTGCATTTATATTTGTGAGATACACGAAATCAGCCTAAAAAGTTTGTTCATGCCCTAGTAAAATAGAAAATTCATTTGGAAATTATGTCTCACAAGTGTACCAGGGAGCTATTATGAACACAAGCAGAGGATAGTATCTCCTGCCTTTCACCCTGATAATGCCAGGGCTTCTCTTATATTGAGGATTGTTGATAATGCAACATTTGGTCCTGTCTGGGACCAATTTCCAAGGAAGATTTCTTGGCATGATGTCAAGTATAAAAGTTGAAGGAGTAATTCATCTGTGTTAGGTTTTGAAACAGAGGGTTGACTTCCCCTTAGAAGCCATGTAATGTTGAGCATCATTTTTGACATTCTTTTGTGATGTTCTATTTTATGTCTTGGTTATAGAGGAAGTATATCTAGAGAAATGTTTAATTAATCTTTGGCTAAAAGGACTCATCATTAAACACTAAGGATGAAATAGCATATTTTTCACAAACAACATTTTTATGGTTAAATGTTTGACACTATTTTAGGATTAATCATTGTTCATTACACAAAAATTATTTTACAACAAAATTCAAAGAACACAAAGAAAATTCTTCATAAATGATGGTTTTCTTTAGATGTATATTCTTCAAAGTATTTTCCTTTTTGCATAAGCAGTTTATTTATATGTGTACTTATGTGTTAATATAATTTCATCATACCAAATTTTCAGTAATATCCTTATTTTATCATTATTTATAATAAACCTTGACCTACATTATAAAAGACATTTGTAACATGTGCAATATTATGTATTTTGCATTGACTGTTGTAGCATAACTACTTTCTAGCCACATGCACCACTAGCAGATGAATGGGAGCTTTTCAGACATCACAGGAAAAACATGGTGGACTATTTCCAGTCAGATTTGGGTGTGTGAACCAATTCATCAATGCAACAGATGTATTGTTAAAATATGTAATATGTTATAATATACATCCACAATAATGTTTTTGAAACTTTTTGTTATTATTTAATGTATTGGATTTTATTATATTAAAAGAAACATAAAAGTAAAAACCAAAAACATGTGCTGAGATTAGTAAAGATTTTCTAGTTATGTGGATGGCCAAAAGCTTACTTCTATATTCAACCAAGCGAAATGCGTCCTTGTGAATCTTTCACTAATTAAAGATAATGAAGTAATTTTCCATGTAGATTTATAAGCAACATCTACAGGAAACTGTTTATACTTCAGAATTTTGGAGAAAATTTGATGGTATGTATCAAGGATTTGCAAAATAATATATATTTGGTGAAATATGATTGTATAATCCTTCTATTATACAAAAATTCAGTGATGCTGAGAAAAGCTTATTTGAAGATTAAAATGCCAGAATTAATTTATTTCACAACAAGTGACCTTGGGTTTTAATATTTTTATGTCAATGCAACCTCAATAGTATGCTTATTCCTTGCAAAATCACACTGTGGGAATTTTTCTTCCCAGCATTGAAATCAAGTTTTTATATTCAAATATACTTTCAAAAAATATTAGTTGTGATAAAAAGAGTAATTTACATACCTTTTTTATAACTAAATTTACCTGAATTTTTATTGTTGGGACTACAATATATCATCTCTAATAATAAAATAGTTTTGGCAGAAGATCAGAAGTAAGAAATAGAAAGGAAATAGGACTTCCCACATTTCAGCAAAATTACAACTTTATCCCTCACAATTATTAAATGTCATAATATAATTTTTAAAAATTATATTCCTGTATTTAATTCTCTTAATTTTTTATGTAATTTGATACTCTGTAAAGGAATTTATAATTTTTTGGAAAATTAGTTCTGTTGTTATTTTATATGCATTCACATTTCTGGAATACAAATGTCTCTTTTTCTAATGGTACTTCTTTGCACTGATGTATTTAGATGCTTATATTTATAGGTATACATTTTTCCATTACTTTACTATTCATCTATTTCTTATAGACATCATAGAGTTTGGCCTGACATTTTAATAGAATCAATTAAAGAGCTTTAACTGGAAAGTTTAGGTCATGTACATGTAAAATCATTATTTATTTATGTGCTATTTTCATTTTAATTTGTATAACTTTGAAATTATTTTCTTCTCTATTTTATATTTTTTTGGGATAATGTTTAACATACAATTTTATTCTCTCTGTTGAATTTTTAAACATACTTAACTGCATTGTATTTTATTGTGTTCTCTGGGGATAAAATTTGCATCTTTAAATTATTTTATTGCTCTTAATATTATTATGATTGTTTCTATGTAGCCAAGAGAGCAATATAAGGTACTCCAGTGTATTTTCACTCACATAGTGTTTGAAAAACTATAATAAAAAGCCAAATACAGGGAAACAGATGTGGCTCAATGATTGAGCTCCCATTTACTTTATAGGAGGTCCAGGATTCAATTCCCAGGACCTCCTGGTGAAGGTAAGTTGGCCCATGTGGTGAACTGGCCCAAGTGAAATGCTGGCCCATGCAGGGGTGCTGGTCCACATGGAAAACTGGCACAGCAAGATGATGCAACAAAAAGAGATGCAGAGTAGAGCCAATAAGAGAAACAGCAGACCAGGGAACTGAGATGGTATAAGAGATTGAGCACCTCTCTCCCACTCCAGAAGTCCCAGGATCAGTTCCTGGTGATGCCTAAAGAGAAAACATGCAGACAAAGAAGAACTCACAGCAAATGAACATGGAGAGCAGAAAATGGGAAAGGGGAGGGTGGAAGAAATAAATAAAATAAATGAATCTTAAAAGAAAAAGCCAACTGTAATCCTCAAAACCCTAGAAAACATTTAAGTGATTGTAGTAACAAGGTGAGTCCTGAATCAAGAAAATGCGAATTACAACTTGTAGAAAAAGCTCATTTCTACCCCAACCCTTCCCAGGGGCAATCTAGTAGACCTGAGCTCTTACTGTGGGTGCCCAATTCTGTTTTGGAGGGAGGATTGTAAGCTTTATAGGCATACTGAAGTACATGTAGGTTGACTCCAATCTGTCCAGTGGCATCTTGAAAGCCTAACTTAGGAAGCTGATCTCTATATTGTTCTTCCCATAAGTTGCTCTGCAGGCAGAAACAGGTTACAGTCAAAGTAGTGTAAATAATAATCAATTCAAAGTGGTCTTTCTCATTTTCATGCTGAGCATAGCTGTGGGAATCCAGCACATGGCAGAGCTCCTTCTTTTCAACTCTGAGCTGCTCCATGAGCATCTTTCTCTGCTATTTGGGGTTTCTTTGTCTTTGTGCTGCTGTTTAAGATCCTAGAGACTGCTCTCCCATGGCAGGGTAAAAATGCTGCCTGTCTTTGTGTGTTTCTGCTTTCAGTTTTCTTCTTATATAATATTCCAGTAAAAAGGCAGAGACCCAACTTGGGTCATGCCTCACTGATGTAGTACAGTCAATGACCTTAAAGTGATCTAATCAAAAGTGATCTAATCAAAGGATCCTTTAACTGAATCTAATGCAATCAAAGGTTCCCACACCCACAAGAGTGAATTAGTTCAAAGAACATGATCTTTTCTGGGATCCACAATATCACAATTTTCTCAAGTACAAAACATTTAGTAATCAAAGGAACATCTAGATAGAAGATTGATAAAGAAATGGAAGAAATAAGCAATACTATAAATCAACTAAAGCTGACAGACCTGTAGAACACTTCACACACAATAGCAGAATAAACATTCTTCTCTTGTATACATGGGTCATTCTTCAAAATAGACCCTATGCTAGGTCATAAAAAAAAACTTAAAAATATTTAACAAGATAGAAATTATACAATAGATATTCTCTGACCACCTTGAAAATATGTGAGAAATCAATAACAGAAAGATAACTGGAAAATTCAATGATATAAAGAAATCAAAATGTAAACTCTTAGATATCCAATGGGTGAAAGAAGGAATCACAAAAGTAATTAGGAAGTGTCTTGAGTTGGATGAACAAAACAAAACATACCATTTCTTATTGATGCAGGAAAGATAGTGGTGAGAAGGAAATTTATAACTGAATTCTTATAACAAAAAAGGAGAAAAATCACAAATATGATACATAACTTCACAATTTGAAATACTAGAAATTAAGGGGTTAACAAACACAAAGATTCTGGTAGGTATGAAATTACAAAGAATATAATGGTGAAGCTGGCTAGTAAAACAAGGACTCAATAGATGGATCTGGAACCTGGAAAGAAGTCCACATGGTTATCAATACACCCAAGATGGCATCTGGAAGACTCACAAGAATCCTATCTGGAATATGATTTCCTCCAGAAGCCAGGAGAAGTCCCGAATATTCTCCAGGGACATTATCATTTGTCCTTGCCAGGCATTGATGGGTGGAGTAATCAATCAAACCAGTAAACAGCTGGAAATCTTCCCGTGTCATTAACAATGGGGTGGAATACTTAATGGTTTAAAAAACAAGCACAAAGACCGAATCTCTCTCTCTCTCTCTCTCTCTCTCTCTCTCTCTCTCTCTCTTTCTCACACCTCTGTGCCTTGCTCTCACCATGCCTTCCCCTCACCCACATGGATCAATATGCAAGTAAAGCTTGGGCATTTATAATCTATAATGGGAAATTGTAGTCTGTAAATCAGCCCTCTTTACCACTCTTCAGCCCCTTGTTCTCTACCTGGGACCTATGATCTGTTTTCTCCCATTTTTCTTCCCTCCCCACCTTAATAAATTATTGGCCTAATAAAGGTTCCCTGCTCTTGAAATTCATATCCGCAGCATAGTCAAGAACCTAGACAAAATCCTGTAACGTATTTGTTGCTGCCACCCAGGAGGTTATTGGTTACTAAACTTTGGCTTACAGCCTGTTTAATGCCTTCTTTTGCTTATCCATTTAAAAAAGTTTTGCCTACAAGCACTCATGGGATGTAATCCCAGGAGAGAAGAGGTCAGGGCACAGGAGCTCTCTGCATCTATGTCGTGTGCCCAAGCTTATGGAATCTGATCCTGACTGGGAGGTCAGGGGCACAAAGCAGGAGCCCACAACAAGGCCCTGCCAAGATAGAGGTCCCCTGACTAAGCTCTGAGCACTGCTAAGCTGCATTTTCAAGCCCTTTTGGCAGCTGTAGGCTTTGCCTTCAGGCCTGGTTGCTGTTGCCTTCTCCCACCCTCACTCCTTGGTGACAATGATGGCAATGATTAACAACCGGGGGCTTGCACTTCCCCTCAGGTCCATGATTTTGAAAGCCCACCTTCCTATTGACCACATCCATCTACCTTTTCTGGGACTGGTTGGGAAAGGGTGATGGGCAGGGCCAAACATGGATGCCATGGAAGTTCTCTTCCCCAGAGGTATCACGGGCCAGAGCTCTTCTCATAATTAATGTTTACCCATGTTTTACCTTCCTACATCCTACTACTGAATTTCTCATTACAGGTTTGTGTTTAAATGCTTTGGAAAGCCTTAAAAACTGTAAAACTGAAAATATGTATGCTAGTGAGGAAGTAATTGCCTCAGGGCACCAAGTCCTATTAGCTAGCACAATTCTTCTCTAATCAATTAATAGCCTTTCCATGGCTGGTCTGAGAAAGTCCTAGTTTCTATGACTGCTTTTTAAGATCTCTGTAAGAAAAGGAAGAAGCTTTTATCCCCTTCTCTAAGAAGGAGCAATATTCAGCTTGGCAGCTTCAGTCTGAAATATATTCGACCTCGAGATCTATTCAGTCTGTCTCCCAAGTCCAGAACAGCCCCAGAAATGCCTGGTGGTAGGATCTCTGTGATTCCAGGCCTGGCTGGAACCAGACAAGTAACTCTGAATGTCCCCCAAAATGTAAGAAGCCTTGGGCCCTTTGATTCAGAGAGCACCCAAAAGTTCCCTGAGATTTATCTCAGAAGTTTCTATTTTGCTAACAGTGCAGTCAGTATTGGACCTTGGGATGCAGGAGTGCTAAGAACCAGAGCATTAAACTCTGAACAGCCCCCATGCTTTTGGCCCTTCTATTCAGAGGGAGCCAAACATCCCCTGAAACTCAAATCAGATGCTTCGGTTTGGGCAACTGCTCTTGTCTCCCACCAATCCATCTTGGGCACTTTGGTCTGAACTTTGGAGTTTTCAGACATCCCCCAAGACCTAGGTAGCCATGGTAACTCCTGTCAGCAGGACTCTGGAATAAATTCTCAGGACTCTGAGACCAGAGCATCAGCTCCAAATTGTTTGGAGTGGTAAATGTTTTAGTCAGGCTTGGACTCTGGGATGCCAGATTAGTCAACTAATAAGTGCTCCTTCATTCCTCCTAGAATAATGGACATTGTCCCCATAGGAGTGTCTTCTCAGACATCAGGAAATTCTGTCTTTTGCTGGTCTGTAAGGCCACAATATAGCCAAAAGCAGACTCCATTCTAGGTCATAAGCAGGGGAACATTGAACATGTTGAAAGTCCTGGTAAACTTCATTTTCTAAGTAGTTAATGGATGTGCTTAACCCAGCTATCCCTCTTAGCCCTTGTTCTAAAACCTGTCCCACTCATACCCTAGGAAGGACTTGCAAACCCACATTCCATCCTGTCAAGGCTAAGCATTTCCCACCAGAAAGGAAATAGCAAACAAAGTGGCTAAGACCCAATTAAGCTTAGCCCCTTTGAGATGGCCCATGGGCATTCTTTCCTCACCCAGAACCTGGAAAACAGGTTCTGATCAAAACTTGGCAAAAAAAACAAAGCAAAAAAAAATAAGCGCTCTTTAAATTATAGCCAAAATGGAAGGAACTTTACTCTGTAGTTCAGATCACTCCAACAGCTATTAAAGTTAAAAAAATTTCCAGCTTTCTGCATTAATCCCAAGTTAAGCCAGGTGCCCAGGAAGGGTGCCAGATCACCCAAACTATCTGATGGAATGCATGAATGCCAGTCATTGGATGGCCTGAAATACCTCTTCAAAAGACAAAGCTAAGTAGTGTCTGTGTCAAATACAGCTATTCCCTCTAACTCTAACCCAAAGGCTTATTGCAAAGGGAACGGCAAACCAGATGGCTTTTTAAAAAACTTTGTCTGTTTTCATCTCCTGTAGCTTAACTAAAAAGGGCAATGCCTCTTCTCTCTAGAGTTAACCAACAACATAAAAATAACTGAAAGAAGAATACTGTTTCCCATCAAATTTGGGAAAATGCAGCCTTTATAGGCACCTGGCCTTTTCTACTTTTGTGGTCCAGTATCCTCTTAGTGGGACCATATATTCTAAAAATTCTAATCAAGTTTATTCTTTCAGAATCAAAATCTTGTTAGTCATATGGGAACTTCATCCAGCTTCACTCAGGATGCTAGATCCATCTTCCTTGAAACAAGATAGAACAGCCAGAGGGTTTTACACCTTGTCAGTAGGGCTTACTGCCTCTAACCAGCAGGAAGTAATTATAGAAGAATGAACATCTCCCTTCAGTTCCCCTTTAAGCATAAAGGTATAAACTCTCTGAGGGGGGAATGAAGCAGGCTAGTAAATTAGGTACTCAATAGATGGATCTAGAAAATGGCAAGAAATCCATGTGGATATTGATATTCCCAAGATGGCTGCTGGTAGACCCTTGTGAGAATCCCATCTGGAATGGGATTTCCTCTGGAAGCTAGAAGAAGCCCAGGATATTCTCCAAGGACATTATGATTTGGTCTTCCCAGGGGATTAATGTGTGTGGTAATCAATCAAAACAGCAAAGAGCTGGAACTCCTCCTTTGCCATCAGTAAAGGGGCAGAATAATTTATGATTTAAAAAGCAAGTGCAAAGGCCAAATCTCTCTCTCTCTCTCTCTCTCTCTCTCTCTCTCTCTCTCTCTCTCTCTCTTTGTGCCTTGCTCTTCCTGTGCCCCTACCACAAGGATCAATACACAAGTAAAACCTGGTCATTTATAATCTATAATGGGTAACTCTAGTCTGTAAATCAATCTTTTTGTCACTCTTCTCCACCTTCCTCTCTAGCCGGGAACTATGATCTGTTATTTTCTCCCATTTCTCTTCCTTCCCCACGTTAACAAATTGCTGGTCTAATCAATGTGGCATGCTCTTGAAATTCATTTCTGCAGCATAGTCGAGAACCTAGACAAAATCTGCTAACAGTGGAGATACATTAAATAGAAAATAAAAATACAAAAGAAACCATCAATGAAACCAAAAGATTTTTATCTGTAAAGTTCTATAAAATCAACAAAAGTCTAGCTAGACTAATAAAAACAAAGAGAGGATAGAAATAACTAATATCAGAAATGAAAGAGGGACATTATCATAGACTGATACAGTAAAAAAATAGTATGAGAATACTTTGAACAATTGTGCCACAATGAAATAGATAAACCAGATGAAATGTGCAAATTCCTAGAAACATATAAACTACCTAAACGAACTAAAGATGAAATAGATCTCAAAAGACAAATAACATCTAAAGAGATAAAATCAGTAATCAAAACCCCCCAACAAAGAAAATCATAGGACTAAATAAGTACAATGGTGAAATAACAAAACATTCCAAAACACTAATCCTACTGATATTCTTTTAAAAAATAACATCAGAGAATACGCTTCGTAAATCTTTCTTTGTGGTGAGCATCACCCTAATACCAAAACCAGATAAAGATACCATATTATTATAGACCAATATCCTCTGTGAATATTTAATAAATTAAACAAAGAAGTGTATGAAATGAACTCAAAATTATATAGGACATATATGAAAGTCCCACAGTTAATATCATATTCAGGGACAAGAAAAGGATGCCTACTATCACCAATATTATTCATCATTAGAGTGTCAGGTCTAGCCAGAATAATTAGGCAAGAAAAAGAAATAAAAGGAATCTCATTTTCCTAAGAAAATATACAACTTCTCCTGTTCTCAGATGACATGATCCTGAATAGAGATATTCCTCAAATAGCTGCAAAAAAGCTGAGAGCTAATAACTAATTCAGGAAAGTGGAGGGTAAAATGTCAATGAAAAAAATCAGTGACTTTTTCTACACCTTACTAATGAAAAACTTTGAGAGGAAATCAAATATATTATTACATACGGTATTCCATCTTGTAGAACAACGGTAAAAAATCAAATAACTAAGATTAATTTTAGCCAAGAGTTT
>JAQZBX010078936.1:0-14047 GCA_029593785.1 Cabassous unicinctus
AAGGCAGCTCACAGACTTCTCCTACAGACCACTGTAGGAGAACAGTCAAATAGCAGCTGCCTGGGCAAAGTTACGCTGGCTGTGGTATGGACCACGAAGAAGCACTGTTTCCAGTGGAAGAGAGGACTTTCAGATCTGTGTAAACAGGGAGATTTCTAGGGCCATTTGTGCATGCCAAGGACAAGACACATGTGTTGAAAAGAATGAAGACAAACTATGCTTTTCCCTCAGTCTTGTCTCTAAATTTATTGTTAGGACAGTTATGTTCCGAAAGAGAGTGCTTGCACAGGTCAATTGGCAAAGACTGAGAAAGGTGTTTTTTTCTTTTTCTTGTTTTTGTTTTTTTGTTTGTTTATTTTGTTTTGGTCATCTCCTAACCTTCAAGGAAATCTCTGTCACAACACTAGCTGCATACAAACTTAGGAAACAGATGCCTCAGTGTCTAAATTTCAGAAATAACATGTTAAAATACCAAAATGTCCAGGTGAAAACAAAAAATTACAAATCACACGAAGAAACAGGAAATGATGGCTTATGCAAAAAGAATAAGATGAAGAGTTAGAAACTAAAAAAGGAAGAAGACAAGAGCCTGGGCATGCCAAACAAAGACTTTTGAAAAATGATCCTAAATATGTTGAAGGAGTTAAAGGAAAACATGGGCAAAGAACTAAAAGAAATCAGGAAAACCACTGATGAACACACAAGGAGAATATCAATAAAGAGATAGAAATCATGAAAAGGAAACAGAGATGAAGATCACAGTAACAGAAATAAAAAAATTCCCTGGAGGAACTCAACAGCATATTGAAGCTGGCAGAAGAAAGAATCATTGAACTTGAAGATAAGACAATTGAAACCATCCAGTCTGAGGAGCAGAAAGGAAAAAAGAATGAAGAAAAGTGAACAGAGCCTGAGAGACCTGTGGGACCACATCAAACTTACCAATATACACATAGTGAAAGTCCCAGAAGGAGAAGAAAGAGAAAATGGGGCAGAAAGAATATTGAAAGAAACAAAGGCTGAAAACTCCCCAAATTTAACAAAAGGCATGAATATACATATCCAACAGGATAAACCCAAATAGACCCACACTGAGCCATATGATAATCAAACTGTCAAATGCCAAAGATAGAGAATTCTGAAAGATGCAAGAGAGAAGCAACGTGTCACATACAAAGGACCCTCAATAAGATTAAATGCCAGTTTCTCATTGAAAACCATGGAGAAAAGAAGGCCGTGGGATGACGTATTTAAAGTGCTGAAAGCAAAAAACTGCCAACCAAGAATTCTGTTTTCGACAAAACCATCTTTCAAAAATGAAGGCAAGATTAAGACCTTCCCAGATAAACCAAAGCTGAAGGAGACTGTCACCAATGGACTGGCCCTACAAGAGATGCTAAAGAGAGTTCTGCATGTTGAAAGAAAAGGACAGGGAAGCAGGTGTGGCTCAATCGATCGAGCTCCCGTTTACCATATGGGAGGCCCCAGGTTCACTTCCCGGGGCCTCCTTGTGAGGGCAGGCCGGCCCGCGCGGCGCGGTGCGCTGATGCAGCAAGACCTCACAGCAAGGGGGAGATAAGCAGACACAGAGAAAACACACAGCAAATGGACACAGCAAACACAGGCAGCAAGGGGGGGATAAATAAATAAATAAATAAATCTTTAAAAAATATATATTAAAAAAAAAAAAAGAAAGAAAAGGACAGCAGACAACAGATCAAAACAGCATAAAGAAATAAATATCTCTTGTGAAGGTCACAACATAGGTAAATATAAATGCCAGTATGACTGTATTTTTGGTTTGTAACCTCACTTTTTACTTCTCACAAGATCTAAAAGGCAAATACATAAAAAGTAATAATAAATCACTGGTTTTGGGCTTACATAAATATGTAATCTGCAAGAAGAACTACATAATGGTGGAGGCACAGAGGAGTATAGGACCATACTGTGTATCCTGTTGAACTTAAGTTGGTATCAAACCAAAGGAGACTTACAGATTTGAGGTGTTAAAGGACGGAAAGGGAGACTTAATGCATAGTGGGTGCAGGGCTTCTGTTTGAGGTGACGGGAGAGCTCTGCCAATGGATGGTGATGAGGGCAACAAACATTGTGAGCAATCTCACTGAATTATATGCTTGGAAGGGGTTGCGATGGGAAAGTTCCACAAACAAAAACAAAAGAGAGAGAGTCTTAAAAGACAATAATAACTAAAGGCAATACAGGATTCCGGACTGGGTGTAATAATGGAGGAGAAAATGCCCACAAGGACATTATTGGCACATATGAAAAAATTGGAATATAGATCGTAAGCCTTATATCAATGTTAAATTTCTCAAACTTGATAACTGCACTTAAGGTGGCTACATAAGTGAATATCCCTGTTCTTAGGAAATATACTGGCAGTATTAAGTGTTGGACAAACTATTTAATCTCCCTATGCCTCAGTTTACACATCTTCAAAATGGGGCAATAATACTTAACTCACAAATTTGCTATGAAGGTTAAATGGATTAGTATATTACAGCACTTAGAATAGTGCTTAACACATTGTGAAAGAGATATAAATACCAAATAATGGGGGTGGAAAGTAAAATGAAATCCGGTTCATAAAATCCTTTTAAATTCTAATTTTTTTTTTTTAATTCTAAACATAGAATGTTCCTGTTAAACAGTGAGGAAATACCTGTTACGGCATTCAGAGATTTTTGCCTTTGCAATAGAGGGGCCACAGTATTGAGTTTGGGTTTACGTTAGGACAGCTGTCTGAAATCGATGAACGTGCTCTGAAAGTGGCAAGGAAGCCACCCATGCACAGAGACAACAGTGGGTACAAAACGTTTCTGGTGAATACTTTAGCATTTACCAAAGACTTGACAGTTGCTGGCTTTCCCCCAACGTTCATTGCGATGAGGACTAGGAAGGAAGGAGTCCAAAAGGTGTGCTGACAATGTTCACAGATGCTATTTGCACATGACTGGCAGCAGAACTGGGGTAAACACTGCTTGGTTTCTATTGGTAAAACTTTAACATAAGATAAACTTGCTGACTGCAAAATGTACCACATGATGGCTCTGTGCGTGATAGCTAATATAAACAGTGCCGGCCAGCGCAGGCGGCCGAGGGTTCAGGGACCTGCGTGGTCGAGCGGCCCGGCTGCAATCTGCCCCAGTCCCGTGGCTTCCTGCCGCAGCTTTTGCTTGTCCTAGAACACTGGAATAAACGGGGCAAGGGGTTGGAAACCAGGAACATCCCGCGGTTGAATCTGAACGTGTCGGGTGACTAGCGCTCCCAGCCCCCAGACTTTTTAATACTCATTGCGGCTTGTGCCAGGAAACCCTGAAGAACTAGCAATTGCCTAGATAACGTTTTTGACCAAAAGAATCCTAAACTGAAAGGGCCAGTCATGGAAAATGAATCTTATAAACCAACCGGGAAAAGAGGAGAGTGTCATCAATAGGGAGATAGCACCTGACAGAGATTTCTGAGGCTACTATTTCTCTGTGCTCAAACACTGGCTTTGATACACTGAAAACGTTTTCATGAGCATAAAAATTGCTGAAGGAGACTTGAAACATTTTTCTCTCATGTCAGTTCAATCCACAGAGCTATTAAAATTTTCAAAACTTCAGGGCACTAAAGAGCCACATCATCTGAAGGTAAGTATTTGAAAAACTGATACTTTACTTTATGTTTTTTTTTATTTACAGAGAATTCAGCCATTGCATAACCTCACATATCCAGAAAATAACTCATAAACAAGGAGTTTAAAGACATAAAAACAAAACTTTAAGAATGTTTCTTAAACATACACTTTTCTCAGAGGAAAAATAGCCCTCAGGCCTCCATTCAAAGTATTTATGCCTATTGGACATATCATCCTAACCAGTTTGATTTTCTCACTTCTGTGTCCATAGCAATTTAGAGACAGAAACTTAAAAGTGGGGAGAAGGCTTCCTATGGACATACACTCTGCCGAGAAGTAATTGCTGCCAGTCCAATGAAGGGGGAAACAGAAACGTATGAAAAGCAGATGAAAGAATTTTTTAAAAAGCACAGTAATTTGGGACCACTTAGTGTGCAGGCAAATGTCCCTATATACTCCAGTTTTTAATTACACAATAGTAGAACTTCATTCTACAATAGTATTAGACGTGAATCTCATAATGATGACTTCAATACCAAAAAGAAAAGAAAAAAAAAAGAAGTTAAATAGCTCTCAGACTCTTTTAAGAAAATAGGAGTGGTTAAATTACTTTTTATAAAATTTTCCACCCAAAATATCTTTTCTTTTTTCCTCTCCTCCTCTCCTTTCCTTTCTTTGTTCTCTCTCTCTCTCTTTTTTTTTTGGTCCTTTGAAGGACAAGCTCTCAATTGCTTAGAAAACCCAGCTCTCCAAATGGCTACTTTTCCCTAGAAAGTGGAGATTTTACGGTGCTTGTGCTTCTATGTGCCAGTATGTAGATGTGGGATTTTCATGTATTACGTGATTGATGTTTTTAGTTCATATTCTTTAAGAATATCTCATGTTTTTGTTTGTTTGTTTCTGAACAGCTGAAATGCTGTTAAAGATGTTGTTACTTGGAAGAAGAAATGGAAAAAAAAAAAAAAGAATGGAGAGGATTGTAAGGAGAAGATACATCAGAAAGAACATTATGTCGTGGGTGCAGTGGGAGGGAAAAGGAACATACAAAGTTTCACTGTCTCATTTATCTTCACTTTTAGCCCAGCTCACAGACAGGCCTCTAAAACCACTCGTTGCCACCAAATGTCCTTCAAAGTGATGAAAAGCTGAAAGAAAAATCTGTCACCTCCCGTATGAGATATAAGAAATTCCGATGCATTTAGAGCTTTCTATGGAAAGCAGTTTAACTCAGCAACTCTGAAAGCCAGCCTTATAAACCGCATGCTCCCCTTCGCCTCCACACAGTGCCTCGCTCCCCTCTGTAATTTGGGGCATGTATAATAACTAGAATAGTGACCCGTTACTGACGGCTCACTCAGCCAGACACTGAGTTAAAGTGTAATGTTTAATTATCTTTTTAACTCACCCCTGTGAGGAAACTGAGGCTTAAGGAATTTAAGTAAATTTCCTGAATGACACAGCTGGCAAACAACAGAAATGGGATTTGAAACCAGGTCGCTTATTAACCACTGAGCTATACTATGTCCCAATGAGGTTTAAACATTTATCCCTGCAAATGACCCTCATTTTTCCAAGGGGCTGGAACGGATTGAGAAAACAGTATATGAGGAGGACCTTCCTCAACTCTCAGTGAGGTAGCTGGGACTCCACTGTCCTTTAGGAACTGGCATACGACCCCTCCAAGGGATTCATATGAAACCCAGGATGTCAGGCGCTGGAAGAGGCCTGGGGGCCAATTGGGAAGAAGGTAGCTCCCTGTGAGGTTCCTGCATCTGTGAGCTCTTTAGACATTTCTCTGTTCCCTCAGAGGCTCTCGGTCATAATGAGTGAAACATGTACAATCTTCTCCCGTCCTGGAAACAAATCCCACATGACTTGGTCATCGTCCTCTGTATGCAGACTATGCCGTGCACACAACAGGGCCTTCATTCTCGTGATCAAAGCCTGCCGTGGCTCCACCCTCAATTTCTTTAAGGCTCTAGCAAGCCCTGACGATCCCAATTGTACAGAAATCGGGCCAAGTGATCACAGAGACCCCTGCTTTCCCTGTTTTGAGGTACTTACAAAACCCAGATAAGGCAACCGGAAAGTAGAAATGTGTAAATGAGATAGAGAGAGAAATTTGACTTTGGGTATTATCAGCCTGTCAACCTAGCATATGGAGAAATATAGCAACCATTGATCAAAACATCAAACTGTCAGCACTTAAAAAGGATGTTAAGAAAGTCCTAAGCAGTACAGCTCTATAATAAAACAAGCCTCTTGGACTAACATCATTTCCTTTTGAGACAAAATGGAGGCTTGATGAAGAAACAGGCACGCGACCAGGAGCGGAATTCTGCAAAGGCTTTGCCTCCACACTGCAGAGAGGCCTGGCTCTTAGCCCCTGCCCCAGGTCCTTGGGGGGTGAGCCAGGGCAGGTGTGTGCAACCATTCAGAGCATTCTGCCCCTCGCTTTAGGTGGCACCCACAAGCAGCCAGAGCCCGAGCCACTGGCAACAACTTCATATCTATAGATGGCAAGTTAACACTTTCAAGGATTTCTTTTCAATTTTTTTCCTGTATATGTAATAGAGATACACGTATACCTAAAAATTATAATTATGTGGGATATATGGTTGTGTATTTACCTTTTCCACTGAATGTTATAGATTCAGCACTTTCCCTTATCAACTATTTTTGAAAACATGGTTTTTATATATCCGCACAGCATTCGATCATATGACTGGACTATGATTTATTTAACCATTTCCCTATTTTTGTACATTAGGTTTGCTTCCAATTTTTCCTATATTATAAATAATGCTTCAGTGAACATACTTACTCATAAATCATTCCACACGCTTCTGATTATTTTCCTAAGGTAAATAACTAGAAGGAGAGTTACCAGGACATAATCGCACAGTTCTTGTTATACCTTTCTTAAAATATTTTTAAAAATTAATTTTAAAACATTTAAGGATTAAGATCTAAAGGAAATTTTGGAGAGAAATGACAGTTTTTGGTTTGTTTGGGGATTTTGTTTGTTTGTTTGTTTTGGTGTTGTTTTTTTAGCCCTTATTGCCTCATTTCCTTCATCCCAGGCCAGTGTATATATTTGTCATCTTTAGGGTTTAGAATTAATCCTTCTTTTCATGTTTTCCCCCTGGGTCTCAGGAAAGCTCACCTTAGAGCTGCCTGTAGTATCAATGGTCTGTGATGCCCCATCCACCTTTGGGGGCCGTGACCTCTGGTTTAAGGGCAATCTGACGAACCCTGCTTAGTACCAAGAATTTCTTTGCAGAAAGCTGGTTTCCAGGCTAGACACATACTAAAAGCAAAGCTTTATTGCCTAAAAAAGCAAATAAAAATACACAAGAAATGTTGATTCCTTTGAATGGAAAATCATATATCACTTCCTGGTCCTTTGAATTTCTACTCTACTCATTCTAGCATTCTAACAGATTTCAGGACTATCAAAGGGCAGGTTAGCCACAGAAAAAGTTGTTAATTCCAAACAATTCAATAATGGTGATTTTTTAATATGGTATTTGGTCATATGCAATTTTAACTTGAAGCTAGAACTATTTCAATTTTATTTCTTTCATGTAGTAAAAACTAAGTTTGCTGTTTACATTTAAGAGGTAGCTAGCAACTCGACAACAAAAAGCAACAACTTAATTTTAAAAGTTGGCAAAGGACTTGAATAGATATTTCTTCAAAAAAGATATACAAATGGCGACAAAGCATATGAAAAGATGCATGACATCATTAGTCATTAGGGAAATGCAATTCAAGACCACAATGAGGTATCACTTCACACCCACTAGGATGGCTATAATTTTTATTTTTAAAAAAGGAAAGCAGCAATTGTTGGAGAGGATAGGGAGAAATTGGGACCCTTGGACATTGCTGGAGGAAACATAAAATGGCTCAGCTGCTGTGGAAAACAGCTTGGCAGTTCCTTAAAAAGCTAAACATAGAATTTCTATATAACCCAGCAGTCCTACTTCTGAATATATACCCCAAAGAATTGAAAACTGGTACTCAGATACATGTGTGTGCATGTTCGTAGCAGCATTATTCACAATAACCAAAAGGTAGAAACAGCCCAAATGCCCATCAGTGGATGAATGGATAAAAACACTGTGGTACATACATGAAGTGGAATATTATTCAGCCCAAAAAAATGAGTGAAGTATGGATACATGCTACAATGTCGATGAACCTTGAAAGCATTACGCTAAGTGAAAGAAGCCAGACTTAAAGGGTCACATACTGTATGATTATATTTCTATGAAATGTGGAGAATAGGTGAATCCATAGACAGAACACAGATTGGTTGTTGCCAGGGGCTGCTGGTATTTATTTGGGGGATGATGAAATATTTTGGAACTAGAAAAAGATGGTGGTTGCACAACACTGTGAAGGTACTAAATGCCACTGGATTGTTTACTTTAAATGGTTATTTTTATATTATGTGAATTTAAAAGAAGTTATTTTTAAAAAGGTTATCTAGGATTTCTAACTGCATCACGGCAGCTTTTGTCCCAGTCTCTCTGAAAATTCACTTTGCCGTGTCTGCTCTGTGGCAAAAGCATGGAATGCATTCATGATTATCATAAATATACTCCTTCCCTTATCCCTTTTAGGTAAGCTGAATTTTAATTATTATAATAGATATATTTTCTTATGTGCTTCTCATTATACTTTCTCATGTCTTATTTTCCCCTACCTTATTTTACTTTTCTTTTTACTTTGTCTTCTGTGTTATACAAAACATATTCTGAAAAATTCACATAAAATAACTTAATTTTGTATGCCAACGGAGTCACCAAATATATTCCCACATGTCTGGGACTTAGAGGTATGTGCGCCCCTAGCTGCCAGAATCATAGGTTCAAAGAAAAAATTGATTTAGCTGGGAACTCTGGGATTATTAAACATAATTCCCTCATTTGAGTAAGGAAACAGCAGCCCAGAGAAGTGAAAAGGCTGGATTATGACAGAGACTTTTGGGTTTGTCATTTAAGTAAGGATATGGAACAGGAATAATAATACACATAACAATTAACTTCTTTACAGCTCTCTACAGTTTATAAAGCACTCTCACATTCAGCATTAAGAGGCACCACAACCCTAGGCTTTTGGCAAATGAAACCTCCACAGGCTCTATTTCCCTCCGGGAGACCCATGTGGCTGATTTTATATCAGGTACTATTTCATTTATTGGCTGTTGCTGATGACAGTGCCTTTTGCCTAGAGCCTCAGAAGGCATTTAAGATGAATTCATGCAAGAAACAGCAGGCTACCACTTTGGGTAGGCTGATTTTAAATGGAAAGCACATCTTGCCCTAAAAGTTAAGAAATGGCCATGCTTGAGTGGCAGAATCACACTATCAATGGAGTTTTCAGACAGAAAAAATAAAGTTATTACTGGTCACATCTGCTACTTGGGGCTTCAGGGACCCAATTAAATGTCAAGGTTCTGTCTTTCATTGTCCAAGGATGAGTTTTTCCAAGGAAGGGATTGGATCTGGTGTCTTTGGCAGTTACACCTTCATAGAAGATGATGATGGCTACTTCTATGACATTATAGAATAATGTTAACCACACGTCTGAATTACTTTCTCCCATGAAGGCACTCACCTGTTCAGCATTCCTCGAGCACTTACTGTTTTTCAGACACTGAGTAAGGGTCGCAGAAGAAGGGATGCAGAGGAGAACAGGCATGGCTCCTGTCCCCAAAGTTCTCCCAGGCTGGTGGACACACTTGTACAGCCACGTCTGCCGGCGCCACGGGGCAGCCATCTTGAATCCTTGGAGAGCTGCATTTGCCTTCATAGATGATAGCAGAGTTCATAATGACTATGTGTGACAGCTCTATGGTGACATTTTCATACATGTAATGGGTTTTATAGCATCATGCATTTACTCTTTAGTGGGGGGTTGATACCTCCATACCCTTTTCTCAGCAGGGACAGTAAAATGCACCAGTTATTTCCCTGCAGATGGCAGGCTACAGTTTAGACAGCTGCACTCAAAGATAAATTGGAAATGCCTACGAACCTTCAGCTCCAGAGTGGGGCAGAGATGGTTAACATAATGTGGAATGTGTTTTCAGGGGTAAGAGGAAAGAACATTCTAAAGTGGACCTTCAAATAAGTGACATTTAACGTGTCCCTCTCTCTTTCATCTTTATGTGTCTTTAGCACATTATCCTTCATCCTAATGTCTTTTTCTCCTTGTTCCAGTGAAGCGGCAAAGAGAGTAAAAGTGCTGAGCTCCTGCTGTAAATTAGGTGCCATTCAGCGCCCTCCTATCCATTTGGACCACTCACTGTTCATTCTCTGCAGCAGGAATTGCAGCCACTGTCCTGATAGATCTTGTTTTGCTACTATTAATTGAATCTGAATAGCCTACCTGTTAAAGCTTTTATTTAGGCAGCAGAGTGAACATCTTGTTTCCATTTTAATCATTTGCAGTAGAAGTCTTTCCCCCTCCCCAATGAATATACAATCACAAAGAATCCAGTTCAGCCATTAGCACTGTTTCCACTAGCATCAGTTGGAAGGTTGGCAAAAAATAACCCCAAATGGAAGGCTACAGAATAGTCAGTTCCCTGGACTATGTGCTGCTCCCTGAACTGCTTCTTTCCCAAAGGTAAGCAGGAGAGGCAGACAACCCCCACTTATTCCAGCTCTGCTGTTTCTCCACCACCGTGTGGTACTTTACTGTTGATTCTGTATGATATCCAGCTTTACCTAATATCTTGAATAGGAATTTGGGGTGGACACAGAGAAAAGGAGAAAAAAAGAAACAACACTGCATTCCCCAGTTAAAAGCAATTGGTCACAACAGGAGGGAAAATTTTCCTCGGAAAGGAGAACCTGAGGGAGATGCTTTCTGCTGACTGGTCACCTCCAACCAGAGGGGAGGAAGGTTTCAGCATAAAACTGTACAAAGAGTGATTGTCTTTTCTTGCCATCAGAAATAGTTACCAGGCGCAGGACGTTTCTTGACAACATTCTTTTTAGTACTAAAAATGGTAAAATCCTTTCTCTAAGTTGCTGCTATTTAAAAATGTTTTGAGATATATTTCGATTTTGAAGAATATAATAAATATCTTTTAAAAAATGAAAAGAGAAAAAAAAAGAAATGGTTACCAAGTTTCTTATGGAAGGGCACTCAGCTGGGTTTTATAGAGATATGTTCATGATAATCCCTGCCCTCTGGTAACAGACTGTCTAATAGGAGTTACAAGAATAAGACAGTGTAAAAGAATATTCAGACAAATGAACAAGTATATTATAAAAACTTTAGATGGTGTACAGGCACTTTCTGGTAAATGGACACACATCATGAAAGATCATTTGGAGAAGAATGGCCATCTTTCTTCCAGCTAGAGAGAATTTAGTAACATAATAAGTGTACAGTCAAGACTCTCAGTTGCAAGTAACAGAAATATAACTAAAATAAAGAAGAATATACCAGCTCGTGTACCCCCCAAAATTCAGGGACAGACTTTCAGAAATAGCTGGTTCCAGATGCTCAGACAATGTCTTCTAGACTATGCCTTCAGCTTTGCCTTGTTCTCTCTTGGCTTCACTCTCAGCAGATAATCCCTATTTGTTGACAAGATGCCACCAAAGGCTCCAAGCTACCTTTCTATCAGTTTAACCACTACAAAGGAAAGATAATTTCTCTTTTCCAATACTTCTAACAGAAGTCTGGGCCCAAACTTCTTGGCTTTGATAAGCTCAGCTTGTATCTTTCACTCATTCCTGAATCAATCAGTGTGGTTAAATTCTCATTAGCCAGACTTGGACCATAAACCCACCCAGGGACTAGGAGTAAGAAGCAGATGAACCAGAATCACAGACTCTGAGAGTCAGGGAGAGGTGATTCTCTGAAACAAAAACTTGGGAGATAAGATGGCAGAGTGGGATGCATCAGAGCTCCATCCTCCCACAGAAGCTTTGAATAAACAGCAAGAACTGGCAGAAACATCTTTTTCAAAGCTCCAGAAAATAGGTTAAGATTGCAGTAACAGGGTGAGTGTGGAATCAAGAAAAGTGCAGCTTAAAAGAGCTAGGGGGAAGCGGGTGTGGCTCAATCGATAGAGCTCCCGTTTACCATATGGGAGGCCCCAGGTTCACTTCCCGGGGCCTCCTTGTGAGGGCAGGCCAGCCCGCGTGGTGTGGTGGGCTGATGCAGCAAAACCTCGCAGCAAGGGGGAGATAAGCAGACACAGAAAAAACACACAGCAAATGGACACAGCAAACACAAGCAGCAAGGGGGGGATGGATAAATAAATAAATAAATCTTTAAAAAAATAAAAATAAAAATAAAAGAGCTAGGATCTCATGATCACTGGCTGGTCCCTCTCCCATCCCCTCACTGGCTTGGCACAGAGTGGACCCAAACTCCCAGTGCGGGTGTCTGGTCCTGGTTCCAGAGGAAGCAAAGTCACCCTCATGCACATACTGAGATCATGTATGCCTGGCTCAATCTGTCTGGTGGCAGATGGAGAAACTGAACCAGGAAACTTATCATAGGCCCACCATCCCAGAACTTGCCCTATGTGTAGAAGGCAGCTTATTGAGCACTCCTACAGAATGCTGTGGGAGAGCAGATAAGTGGCTTCCTGGACATATAGTGGCTGTAGGACATATAGTGCAGTGCTCAGAACTGTGAGGAAACTTTTTCCTAGGGAAGAGGGGGCATTTATATCTGTGTAAATGGGGGAATTCCCAGGGATATATGCACATGCCCAAGTTCCACAGAGCCTACGGAACTGTGGAATAGAAAAAATAAGGAAGTCCATATGCTTTGGCCTGGAGCTATTCTCTAAACTTACTGCATGCATAAGGCCTGAAGGAGATTAAGGAACAGATACCTCAGCATCTAAATTCCAGTGATAATCAAAATGTTCATGTTTCAGCAAATTATTACAAAACATACAAAGAAACAGGAAGCAACAGCCCAAGCTAAGGAGAAAGTTAAAGCATTAGAAACCACCAATGAGGAGGACCAGACCTGGGAGACACTAGACAAAGGCTTTTTTAAAAATGGTCTTAAATATGCTCAAAGAGCTAAAGGAAAACATAGACAAAGAACTAAAGGAAATCAGAAAAATGATAAACACAAAAAGAATATTAATACAGAGAAGGAAATAATGAAAAGGAACCAAATAGAGCTGAAAACCACAGTAAAAGAAATTTAAAATTCTCTGGAAGGGTTCAACAGCAGATTGGAGCTGGCAGAAGAAAGAATCAGTGAACTTGAAGATAAGATAATTGAAATCATCCAGTCTGAGATGCAGAAAAAAGAAATAATGAGGAAAAGTGAACAGAGCCTGAGGAACTGTGGAATAGCATTGAGGATACCAATATATGAAGTCTGGGAGTCCCAGAAAGAGGAAAAAGAGAGGGATGAGTAAATATTGAAAGAAACAATGGCTGAAAATTTCCTAAATATAATGAAATATACACATTCAAGAATCTCAATGAATTCCAAACAGGATAAACTCTAAGATATCCACACCAAGGCACATTGTAACCAAACTGTCAAACGCCAAAGACAAGGAGAGAATCCTGAAATCTGCAAGAAAGAAGCAACATTTCAGGTACAAAGGAGTGCCAATAAGTTTAAGAGCTGATTTTTCATGAGAAACTTTGAAGGCAAGAAAATAGTGGAGGAACATATTTAAAGAGCTGAAAGAAAAAAAAATTCCCACCAAGAATTCTATATCCAGAAAAAATTGTCTTTCAAAATGAGGGAGCAATTGAGTCATTCCCAGAAAAACAAAAGCTAAGGGTGTTTGCCACCACTAGGCTGGCCTTACAAGAAATGCTAAAAGGAATTCTTCAGGTTAAGAGGAAAGAACTCAAGAAAATAGATCAAAGCCACATGAAAAGATAAAGATCTCTGATAAATGGAACTACATGGGTAATTATAAATGTCAGTATTATTCTATTTCTGGTTTGCAACACAACTTTTTACTTCTTAAGGACATAAAATGCAAATACATAAAAAGCAATGATAAACCTATGGTTTTGAACACACAATGTAAAAAACTGCAATTTGTGGCAAGAACATCATAAATGTGGAGGGAGACAGGAGGTATAACAAAATATTTAACATGTGTTAGTGAAATTAATATGGTAATAAATTAAACGAGATTGTTATAAGTCTAGGATGTTAAATTTAAGTCCCATGATAACCACAAAAAATTCCAAAACTATTCACAGAAAGAAATGAGAAGGGATTCTAAATGGTTCACTACAAGATCAACTAAATACAAAAGCAGGCTGTAATGGAAGAATCAAAGGGAAAAATATATGACACAAAAACCAAATAACAAATATGCAGGAGAAAATTCTGAAATATCATTAGGTAGTTTAAATGTAAATGGGTTAA
>JAQZBX010078937.1:0-13933 GCA_029593785.1 Cabassous unicinctus
ACATGGCAGTTTTGAAAATCGTTTTGGCATTAAGGGAAGGATGCACATTGCATATAACCAGTGCAACCTATTCTAAAAAAGACATTCATATTCAGAATTCATCAAACTCTTAGAAACATATGATTGTTCATTCAACCTGCTGCTTCAAGTTATCTCTTTCCATAGTCTTTGAAACAAATCAAGAGTAATTAGTTTATGCTAAATTCCCCATATGAAATTTAAGAATGACGAAATAAGTGGTTGACTTCATTACAATCCAGTTTTTATTACTCAATTGTTCTGCTAAATAATATGGTAAGGTAATATTGCTCCCATCATTGTACCTATCCCAAACTGCCTTCAAATACTTATTTATATCCCTAAGTAAAAGAGAGCCTGCAATGCTGCTGTCATTTGGAGTCAGGACATAAACAGAAAAGGAAAAGATTAGTGTTTTAAAAGCAGAAACTATAGATATATTGTGATTCTAGCAATGGAAGAAATTACAACATTGACGTGGAGCCAGTGAGCACTGGAGGCTCTGGGGGCAGGGAGAGGGAAAAACAGTTGTAATACGGGGGCTTTTTCGGGTCTTGGGAATCGTCCTGAATGACACTGTAACGACAGATATAGGCCATTTTATACCTTCACATAACATGCGGAACTGTGTGGGAGAGAGTGTGCTCTACAATATGAACTATGGTCCATGCTCAGTGGCAAAGCCCCAGGATGCGTTTATCAATTGCAATGAATGTGTCACACTAATGAAGGATGTTTATGGGGGAGGGTGTGGGGGGTGTGGGAGGTGGGGCGTATGGGAATCCCTATATCTTTTGTGTAACATTTATGTAATCTAAGTATCTTTTAAAAATAAAAAATATATATTATTTTAAAAAATAATAGTTAAATAAAACCCAAACCAGGATGCTAACAAGGGTAGCTTTGAGGAATACATCCGTGCTCCAGGCCAGGCCCGAGCCACAGTCTTGCTGAAGAGCAGGAACTGTGGCTAAGACGCCAGGATTCACAGGGCTACTAGTGTCAATAGCTAAACAGCTATTGATAACTAGAGCCAACAGCTAAAGGGAATAAGATGGGAAGTTAGACGGCACTGTTGGATTTTGGACAAGTGAACTCTGCCCTGGGCCTGAGTATTTGATGATTAAATAGCGTAAGGATTTGATCAGTAATTCTCAACTTTTCTTCTTTCTTTTTTTCGCAGTGAAACCTACTTTTCTGAACTAAACATCATGTGTATTTATATGATTGAAATATAGAAGGGGGCCCAGAGCTCTGCCTTCTCTGTAGCCTCTTGCCCCACAGTGGCCCCTCAAGAACTGATAACGCAAGATTCCCAGGAACTGAGCGTTAGAGGCTCAGCAGGCGGTTCCTCTGGTACTCCCTTGTGCTTCTGTGGCACAGGTAGGCCAGTGTTGAGACGAGGGTAGCCAGGGACTGAAGTAGTTTGAAAGATAAGAATGGAGTGAGTTTACCTCTGAATTGGGAACCAGAAGCAAGTACAAGAGATTCAGTAAGCATTAAATTTTTTGGAACATCTTTCCAAAAAAAAGATAAGTACCATTTGTTCCAAAAATGTTATTTTATTTCATGATTCTATTTAAAATTATGTATCTTCTATAGACATTGAGATACTATCAATAAAACTCAAAATATTAAAAAAATTGAATATCAGTAATTATTGTGCACTGGTTTTGCACCATAAATTTAATTACATTCTGGGGATAAACAATGAATAATGGTGGGCCAGACTCCCAATAATGCTGATACTATGGTGACTAAGGCAGGTAGGAAAGGAGAGAAAGCTGAAACAGCATGGAACTTGAGATACAAAACATGAAGTTGGACCTGGGCAGGTATTGGAAGGATTTGTATTTCTGTCAGGACCCAAGCCCCACCATCAAATAGTGGGGCACAGGGAATGAAATATAAATAGCTGGCAATACTTAAACTGGGGAGGCAGCATTGAAGTTTGGATTGATCAGTTATTTGGGTTCCAGAACCTTTCCGGTGTGTGTGAAACAGGCTATTTCCTTTTAATAGTATTTCTTCTACACAACATGATACATGTGTTGGGATTGTGTCTCCTGGTTCAGCACCAGAAATGTTCACTCCATTGCATAGGAGGAGCCATGGAAGAGAATTTAATATCAACCAGACCTACAACTGTCAGCATGGATTAATCTGACCAGCACACTTGAAGATAAGTTAGAAAAGGAAGAACAAAATAAACCACACAACACCTTTATATAACCAAATACAGGAAGTGTGGCTCCTGAGGCGGATGCTGTGATGTGGTGTTACTTCATCAAAGGACCTGTTGCTGCCGCCTCTGAGAAGGCTGCCGCCGGGAGCCTCCAGCTCTTAGTCCCTCTAGGGGTTGCCCCGACTGCTGAAAGCCTCCTTGCCCAAGGTCTCACATTCAACAAGACTGTCCTGGAGACTTTGGCCAAAGCAAGACAGCGCTCATGGCCATTTCTAACTTCAGGGCTCCTCTTGGGATGGACTGAAGCTGACAAGGTCTACGTCACAGCTGGACTTCTCTCTGGGCCCAAACCTACTTCCATTTCCTCCTTTTCCATGGGACACTCCCTAACAACATTCTGCACATTAAACAGTCTGCTTCCTGGAGAATTCAACCTGTGACAGTGTCTATGGAGGAGAAGGGAGTAGCATTGAGGAAGAGAACAAAGGGGACAAAAAGTAAGGCCTATTTGAATCAAATACAATTAAAAGAGGGCGCATGCATTAACTGGAAATGATAGTATGCCATTAAATAATGATTATGATTAATCCATTTAAATGCACTCGAGGCCCATAAAAAAGTTATTATTTAAATTAGTATTAAACAATATGTGCACAATAATAGTAACAAGAAAACTGAGGTTTCCTTAAGTGAAGCAAGTTGGCGGTATTATAATTTTCATTAGATTAATGAGAAACTGAGGTTCAGAGGGGTTAAGTGATATGTCAGGGTCACACAGTTAGCAAATAATTGACCCTGAACCCATATTCTTGCTCCATATTTTCTGCTCTTACCTGAATTATATTTATTCCCAAATAGATAAGTAGGGTAGGAGTACCATACAATAGAACATCAGTGGTTCACTGAGTCCAATGCCGCTTTTGGAATCTACATCAATACAGCCACAAGCACGAGTGAGAATCCAAACGATGCTTGGCAGAGAGGGGCAGCCCCCATGTGTGATACGCAGGGCCATGGGGGCAGGGGTGTTAGTTTCCTACAGCTCTTATAACAAATTACCTCAAAATACGGGACTTTAAACAACAGAAATTAATTTTCTCACAGTTCTGGAGGCCAGAAATCGGAAATTGAGTAGCCCACAGGGCCACACTCCCTCCAAACCCCCTGGGGAGTTCCCTTCCTTGGCTTCCCAGCTCCTGAGAGTTCCTGGGGCTCCTTGGCTTGCGGGAGCAGAGCGCCAATCCCTGCCGGCCTTCCCGTGGCCTTCGTCTCTGTGGTCCTGTCTCTTCTCTGTGAACAAATCTTCTTTTCCTTTCTCTTAAAATCATACCAGTCATTAGATTGAGGGCTCACTCTAATTCCAGTATGATTTCACCGTGAGATCCTTAACTAATTACATTTTCAAATACTGTATCCCATTTCCAGGTAAGGGCACGTTATGCTATCCTGAAGTTTTGGATGGATGTGAATTTTGGGGGGAAACTGTTCATCCCACTGCAGCAAGCAGGCTAAGGAAATGATAAGGACCATTTTCATGAGCGCAGCACCAGTGAAAGAAGCAGCTAGGAATTATTTAAGCAGATACATATATCCCACATTGGCATAGCACCTAATGGATTGTGATACTGAAGAAACTCTTAGACCAAAGCAATGGGTTGAATCAGGAAAGGACTCCCAGGGTGTGTGTCAGTTTTAGAATTTGAAAGCATTTGGCCACTTACATATACTTTCACAGTGACCTCCATTATTCATTGTTTTCTAATTCTATGGTTAGTTTTTAAGGATCGCAATCACTTTTAGCTATGAAATGCTTTAAGTTCTTAAAACAGATATGAGTAATTTTAAATCTAGCCTATTGCCTGTATGAAAATACATAAAACACCTGGAAGACTTCAGCTGACTTTCCGTAACACTGCTTTCACGATGTATTCATATTAGTTGTCCAACGGTTTCTTGAAACTGTTTTTCCTTCTACTGAAGTAGAAATCACACCCCTTTTCTCATTATTGCTATTTTCTCCTTAAGCTGGGGTGATTTGTGTTTCATTCCCTTTGCCATTCTTTATTTAGTGCTTGCCTCTTAGACGCCGTGGGAACCATTCTCGTTATAGACTTGGCTTGCTCTGTTCCTCTTATAGCTCTCGACATAAGGTGTTCCGAAAGGCATTCCACATGCATACGCTTCTGAAGTCAACAGGCTTTCCTGAAAGTGCTGCATCATTCTGGAAGATATTAGCATTCAGCTTCAGTACTGTATCTAGGCCACCTCATCACATTCCCAGCCAATCCGACAGCAGAGAATTCAGGCCAAGGGCAAGCTGTATCAGAACCGTCATGCTACTTATTTTTTCCCTCTAGGTAATAGAACATATGTACCTTCTCTTTTTTCGAACAACTGGAACCTTTTTTGTTACAGTTGTTAATTATATTTTAGCTTGAATAAGATATCTGCAAAATGTGGGAAAGTTATATATGGCATTTGACTAAATTATGGCCTGTTCTTAAACTAGAAAACTCAGAAGAGATTCTGAATAGTAAGCATGTGTTGATGTCTTTTGTTATTTGGTTAAAAGAAAAAGAAAGGTAAAAAAGAAAGAAAGGAAGGAAGGAAGGAAGCAAAAGGCACAGGAGACAGTCCTGCTGTAGCTTTCAAATAGAAGCCCGTGTCTGCTTCCTACGTAAAGTTCCCACTTCCCAGTGACTCTTGAGTGAAGAGGGAGTGTACACCCTTCCACTTAGGACACTGGGCATCCAAGCCAGTCACTTGGGAAGAAAGGCGAGCCTTACTCTTGTTCTCTTAGAGATTCTGATAGAAGGACATTCAGTCTCGGTTCAGCCCTCCTTGTACGGCACTGATTCAGCAAAGGTCCACAGTTCCACATTTATATTGTTAAAAAATGAACGTAAGTGTGATAATAATAGAAAGGGACATGATGATTCATTGGAATCATTGCAATTTATCAGAATTATCAGTTTTTTCCTTATCATTTAATTCAATATTAAGTGAATCTATGTATTTTTGTAATGAAATGAAAGCCTTGGAAGTTTCAATTGAGAAATTAATCTGACCTTTTCTTAAAAACCCATTTGGTCTAGTTAAAAGAGAAGATGCACATCTTTGTTTGACAGCAAAAGAGAATTCTCACTGATAAATGTGATAGAAAATTATTACTTCATATATCTTTAAAATCTTAACTCTCTTCTTTTAAAGAGAAATCTATGTGTAGAGAATAAATGCAAGAAATGTATTCAAAACATGTAATGTATGATGTGATACATGCCTGGCTGGAAATAAAGTAAAACCAGTGATCAGGATTTAGAAACAATTAATTGTTAGTGAAATGAGTAAGTGCTTAAATCATGTTAGCATTTTAGATAAATGTTTTAGACACATCAAAATATAACGAGGATATCATTTTTTAAACTTGCTTTCTTTGTAGTGATGTCAGGCGGGTTGTCAGCCAAGAAGTCAGCCTAAATATACAGATACATATATAAAGGCTCTCTGACACGGTAGGCTTGCTGTCCATGTCTGGTCTCCAGGAAACATCAGCAGAACCTCCTCAGTGCTCTCTGCTTGGTCAACCATCCATGGCAGATCTCTGTGTGAGGAGGTGGCCTGCGGCACAGTGGAAGTCAATGAATGTGACCTGCTAGCTCTTCTTATTTGCCTTTTGTTATACACAATTTCTGTTTCTCTAATTTCAAGGTTCATCCATGTTGTAGCATGTATCAGTACTTCATTCCTTTTTATGACTGAATAATAATCCATTGTATGAATATAGCACATGTTGTTTGTCCATTCATTGGTTAGTTGATGGACATTTAGGTTGTTTCCACTTTTTAGTTATTGAGAAAAATGCTGCTATGAAATTGTGTACATGATTTTGTGTGGTCATATGTTTTCAGTTCCCCTTTGGAAGTCTCTATATACCTGGAGGTAGAATTTCTGGGTCACATGGTAGCTGTATGTTTAGCATTTTCAAGAACTGCCAAACTATTTGCTAAAGTGGCTGCATCATTTTATATTCTTACCAGCAGTGCTCAATTTCTCCACCAATACTTATTTTCTGCTGATTTTAGCTGTATTACAAGGTGTCAAGCCATATTTCATTGTGCTTTGATTTGCATCATTCTCATGACTATGGATGTTGAGCATCTTTTCGTGTTTTTATTGACTGTATATCTTCTTTGGAGAAATGCCAATTCAAACCCTGTGTCCATTATTAAATTGGGTTGGTTATCTTTCTATTGTTGAGTTTTAAAAGTTCTTTACATATTCTAGATACAAGTCCTTTGTCATATATATGATCTGCAAATATTTTCTCTCATTCGGCAGGTTGTCTTCTCACTTTCTTGGTAGTGTCCTTTGGTGCCCCAAAGGTTTTAATTGTCATAAAATCTGATTGATCTATTTAAAAAGGTTTTCTTTTTTCTTTTTTGCTTATGCTTTTGGTGTCATGTCAAGAAATCATCGCCTAACTCAAGGTCAAAAAATTTTACTCCTATATTTTCTTCTAGAAAATATATAGTTTTAATTCTTACAGTTTAGATATATGATCCATTTGGAGTTGTTTTGCCTATGGTATGCAGTAGAGATTCAAATTTATTCTTTTACTTGTGAATATCCAATTGTTTCAGCACCATTTGTGAAAAGACTATTCTTTCCCTATAGAATTTTCCTAGCACCCTTGTTAAAAATCAATTGACCATAAATGTAAGGGTTTATTTCTGGATTCTCAATTCTATTCCATTGATCTATTTGTCTATCCTAATGTAAGTACTATGCCGTCTTGATTTCTGTAACTTTGCAGTATGTTTTGAAACTGGAAATTGTGATTCCTTCAATTTTGTTCTTTTTTAAAAAAGGTTTGTCTATTTTGAGTCCCTTGGATTTCCATATGAATTTTAGGATCAGTTTATCAACTTCTACCAAAAAAAAAAAATCCAAAAACCTGGGAGATTGATAGACATTGTGTTGAATCTGTAGATGAGTTTGGGGGCTGTCTTCTGATTCAAGAGGATGGGATGCATTTCCCTTCATTTAGACCTCTTTAATTTTTTTCAACAATGTTTTATTTTTAGTTTTCAGTGCACAAATCTTACACAATTCTTTTGTAAATTTATTCCTAGGTATTTTATTCTAACTGCTACTATTATAAAGAAGATTGTTTACATAATTTCAGTTTTGGATTGTTCGTTGCCAGTGTTGAATTTTTGTATATTGATCCTGTATCCTGGCACAATGTTGAACGTGTTACTAATTGTAAGAAATTTTAGTGCATTACTTAGGATTATCTATATACAAAGCCATATCATTTTCAAATAAAAATAGTTTTACTTCTTCGTTTCCAATTCATTTTTTCTCTTGCCTAACTGACCTGGTTAGAACCTTCAGAACAGTTTTGAATAGAGCTGGTGAGAGCAACTTCACCATTTGTGTTTTTGACTTTAGAGAGAAAACATTCAATATGATGCTAGCTGTAAGTTTTTTATAGATATCCTTTATTAGATTGAAGAAATTTCCTACCATTGCTGATTTGTTGAGTGTTTTTAACAAGAAATGGTGCTGGATTTTGTCAAATGTTTTTCTGCATTTTTTGAAATATTAATGTAGATTTTATCCTTTGTTCTATTAAGTTTGTAATATTACATTGATTTTTTCAATGTTAAACCAATCTTGTATTCCTGAGATAAATCCCACGGGGTCAGGGTATATAATCCTTTATTTATGTTGCTGGATTTGGTTTGTTAGTATTTTATTGAGGGTATTTATGTCTATATATTTCTGTCACTTTATCTTCTTGGAATGTCTTTGTCTCGTTTAGGTATTAAGGCAATGCCAGTTTCATGAAATGAGTTGAGAAGTGTTCACTCGTTTCTTGACAGAGTATTTTTTAATACTAATTCAATCTCTTATATGGGTATTCAAATTATCTACCACTTCGCGAATCAGTTTTTACAACTTTCTAGGAATTTTTCCATTTTATATAAGTTCTCTAACTTACTAGCATTTGGTTGTTCATAATATTTTCTTACTAGTCTTTTTATTTCTGTAAGGTTAATAGTAATGTCCTCTCTTTAACTCCTGATTTCAGTAATTTCTCTTGGTCAGTGAGTTGAAAGTTTATCAATTTTTGTTGCTCTTTTAGAGCTTGTTTATCTTTTCTGTTGCTTTTCTAGTCTTAATTGTATTTCTTTCTTGTCGGGCCTTTGCTGTATCCTCCCTTCTGCTTTTCTACTTTGTTGTTATTTCTAGTTTCTCAAGGTGAATGGTTACATTATCAATTTCTGCTTTTCTACTTTCTAGTTTCTTAAGGTGAACGGTTAGGTTATCAATTTGAGATAATTCTTCTTTTTTGTATAAACATTTACAGCCTTAAATTTCCCTCTATGCGCTGCGTTAGCTGCATGTCGTAAGTTTTGGTGTGTTGTGTTTTTGTTTCTATTCATCACAATGTATTTTCTAATTTCCCTTGTGATTTCTTCTTTGACCTGTTGATTATTTAGAAGTGTGTTGCTTTATTTCCACATATTTGTGAATTTGTAGAATTTTCATTTGTTGTTGATTTCTGGTTTCATTCCATATGTTCAGGGAACATGCTTTGCATAACTTCAATCACTTTAAACTTTGGAGGTTTGTTTGTTGACCTACCATATGGTTTTTCCTGGAGAATGTCCCATGTGCACTTTGAGAAGAATGCCTATTCTTCTGTTGTTGAGTGGAGTGTTCTGTAGATGGCTGGTAGGTCTAGTTGGTTTACAGTGTTGCTCACGTCTTCTGTTTCTTGGTGATCTGCTTAGTTGTTCTATCCATCATTGAAAGCAGGGCTTGAAGTCTCCAACTATTGTTGTTGAATTGTCTATTATCTGGGGACTCTGTTTTTAGGTGTTTATAATTATTACTTCTTACTGATGAATCACGCATGTTATTATAAAATATCCTTCTTTGTCTCTAGTAACATATTTTGTCTTAAAGTCTACTTTGATATTAGTATCACTACTTTAGCTCTCTTTTGGTTCCTGCCAGCATGGTATATCATTTTCCAATTTTTTTCTTTCAACCTATTTGTGTCTTTGAATATAAAGTGTGTCTCTTATAGGTAGCATACAGTTGGATCATATTTTTATCCATTGTATCAATCTCTGTCATTTGATCGGAGTATTTGATCCATTGCCGTTTTTAATGGAATTGCTGATAAGGTAAGATATATATCTGCCATCTTAGTATTTATTTTCTGTATATCTTATGCTATTTTTGTTTCTCTAGTCCTTGATTACTGCCTAATTTCTGTTTTTATTCCCATATTTTTGAGTTATTTTCTTTGTGTTTGGCCTGGGTATTATTATTATTAGCATCTTAACTTTAAAAAAATTCTAGTTCAGGTTAATACTAAAAGAATTTTAAGAATATATAAAAACTTTGTTCCAGTATACCTCGTTCCTTCCCTATTTCTTTGTTCAATTCTTGTCATACAAATTGCATCTTTATACTCTAAAAATCCATAAACAGTTTTAAAATAATTGTTTTATTAGTGACCTTTAAAAATAGGCGAAGAAAAGAGTTACAAACAAAAATTAGTTTACACTGTATTTCATAATACTTATGCAGTGACCTTTACCAGTACCCTTTATTTCTATGTGTTGATTCCAGTTGCCATCTAGAGCCTTTCACGTAAGTCTGAAGGACTGATTTTCGTATTTCTTACAGTGCAGTTCTGCTACAACAAATCCTTTCCATTTTTGTTAATCTGGAATATTAATATCTCCTTTATTTTTGAAGAAGATTTTAGCTAGATATGGGATTCTTGGCTTACCATCATTTTTCTGTCAACACTTTGGAGATGTAATTCTACTGTCTGCTAGCCTCCATGATTTCTGATGAGAAGACAGCTTTTAATTTTATCAAAGATCCCGTATATGTGATAAGTCATTTTTTTCTCGCTGTTTTTAAGACTTCCTATTTTTCTTGACTTTTGTCAATTTAATTATGATGTGGCTAGCTTAGGCTCTCTGGGTTTATTGTACTTGGAATTTGTTGAGATTCTTTAACATATACATTAATATTTTCCATCACATTTGAGAAGTTTTGTTCACTGTTTCTTCAAATATTAATCCTCCTCCTTTCTTTTTCTCTCGTCCTCGAGGACTTCCAGTAAGCATGCATTGGTCCACATGTTGGTGTCCCACAGGTATCTGGGGCTTTGTTCATTTTTCTTCCTTTCTGGTTCTCATACAGGGTTTTCTCTATTGACCTATTTTCAAGATCACTTTTTCCTTCTTCTGCCAACCTGAATCTCTTTTTGAGCCACTTTTGAGATTTTTTTGTTGTTTTTTCCAACTCCAGGATTTCTATTTGGTTCTTTTAAAAAAATATTTATCTCTTTTTGATAGTGTTTATTTTGTGCATTATTGTCTAACTTCAACATTTTAGACATGTTTTCTTTTAGTTTTTTGAACATATTTAATATCTTTCACTGCTAAATCCATAATCTGGGCTCCTTCTGGGCCATTTTCTGATGACTGCGTTTTTTGTGTATATGTGGCATAGGTTCTTGTGACTTTGCATTACACATTTTTGGTTGAAAACTGGTCGTTTTAGAGAATATATTTTAACAACTCTGGTATCAATTTCTTCTACCCCTCAAGGTTTTTGTTGTTGCTGTGATTCTTTGTTTTGTTGTTTTTGTTATTGTTTTCCTTGTTACTGCTTATTTTTTTAGTGACTTGCCTACAATATTTCTATAGGTACTTTATTCTCTGAAATGGTCAGCCACCGAGTTCTCTTCCAGCTTTTGAAGAAAGTTTTGGTTTTTAATTTTAAGTCTAGTTTTGTAGGGATCATACCTGAGTCCGTATAATTTAGTAGTCAGCCAATTCATGGGCAGAAAATTTCCTTAAATGCCAAGGGTATCTGTGTGAGAGGACAACTTTTCAAATTTCAGGCAATTTCCTAGACAGCCTTAACTTTCCTGCTTGAGCAGGGCGCCAGAGCTGGTGCCTTTCCTTTTACAGGTCTTTCTTGGGCATGTACACAGCCTTTCAGATCCTCAGGATTCTGTTGAAGCATTTCAAAATTCCCTGTTGTCATGTAATTCTCCAAATTTCCTTTTAATTTCCCATGCAGATTTTTTTTTTTTTTGCCCCAACTGAAATCACAGCCTTGTGCTGTATCACAGCAGGTTCAGTTTATTACAGGTTACTTAAATTTTGGATGCCTTGAACTGGAAAGAACCTCGGAGATAACCAGATCCTAGCCTCTCATTTTACAGAAAGAAACTGCCATGCAAAGTGGTCAAGTTTCTTATTCAAGATTTTATTGTTAGCGGCTCTAACACATGTTCTTTTTACTCTGGACTTGCTGCCCCCAAATTGGCTGATGGATTGAGATATTTGCTATGAGCATGAGAGGACAAGTATGATATTAAATTAATTCTTTATTCTGATTCATGTCTTGGTATAGCCCCAGCAGTCTTGTTTACCTGCTTAGCTAATCATAGATGTGTTTGTTTTCTCTTGCTGCATAAATACCATACACTTAACATCTTAGAGCTATACCCACATTATTAGCGGACAGTTCCATAGCTCAGAAATCCAGACAGGGCATGCCTGGGTTCTCTGTGCAGGGTCTCATGTGGCCGAAATCAATTGTTGGAAGGGTGTATTCCCATCCACAGCTCAAGGTGCCCTTCCAAGTCATTCAGGTTTCTGGCAGAAATTAGCTCCTCGAAGCTGTTGGAATGACGTTCCTGTTGTCTCTCAGCTCCCTGAAGTCACCCTCATTCCGTGCCTCTTCCATCTCCAAAGCCAGGAAAGAAGAACTACTCACCAGCTTAGTCCCTCTTACGCTTTGGCTCTCCCCAGGAAAAGCCCTATGCCTTTTAAGGGCAGGCTTTCCTGGTTAGCTCAGGCGTATTAGGATAATCTCGCTGCATGAAAGCCAGCCGACTGGGACCTTAATTCTATCTGCAAAGTCCCTCCACAGCAAGCAGCACCTGGAGTGGTGCTTGACTGAATAACTGGGAGACCATCTGATTCTGCTTTTAGAGAACGATACTGAGGCCCATGTGTATACACTGAGGAAAATAATCACCTGGTTCACACTTTGGAATTCACTATGCTTAGCTGTAACTGAGTCTAAGAAAGGCAGCTTCGAGGCTGAATCTGGATTTGATATGAGTAGGTAGAAGAACACATGCATATTGGGAGGCACATAGGTGGAAGACAAAATAACAAACTTACTATTTCTACCTTAATCAAATTCAGTCACATTTAGAACAATTTTTATGCTGGTTTGTTAAATAGAAGTTAATGAATAAAGAAAAAATTTCCATCTCCACATCCAAGGATTTATCTTTAGTAACAAATTCCCTTCATAAAATTGCATTAAATATATCTACAAGGATATGCTGGTAGAAAAAAACCCAGGTAACATTTGTGAACCAAATCTCATTTAGCACAGAAGCTCTGGACAATTGACTCTTCAAGCATCCCAAGGTAAATCATTATGTCTAATTAAACAATATAACATGACAGTCAAGTTGACTATAACAAAACCATTTTCTCTTCAAAATGCATGTAGTATTGAAATGCATGAAGTATTTCTAGGGAGAACTAGAAAGTCACATTACATAAGGTACTTTTCTTTGTCACTAGAAGAGAATGAAGTCCGGAATTCTCAAAATGCTGAATAGTAGTTTCAATTGGAAAGCATGTGGCTGACACTCACTACACTTTAATCTTTTCAGATATTCCAAAATTCAGCCATACTTTTCCTTAGCTCTTAGCATTTGGCTAATGACATTTCCCTAAAATCCAAATCTCATGACTATAGCAACAGGGATAAAAATCTGCATTCCATACCTTTCTTTCCACAAGTTATAATTTTCTATCAGTTCTGTGAAGAAGCCTAAGAGAAAGATGGTAGCCAAATGATGTTAAAGAAAGCACTCTCCTGTTATTTAATTTCCAGTTTTATAAACTGCTTTTCCTAATTAGGTATGTACCTGGCCAAAAAAAATTTTTTTTTGGATAAACAAGTTTATTTGTAAATTTAGTCAACATACATCATTGACCTATAAACCTCAATAGAAGGATAAATTTTAAAACCACTTTGGAGGCCATCTCTATAAAAGTGATTTTCCCAGGACGGTATACCAGAAGTCACCTAACCCAACATCTTAATTGGCAGAAGTTCAGTAAGCCGGAGCCTGTGTGTCCTTCTCCCACAGCAAGTTTACTCTAAGGGTTATTATTCTACGAACTCCACAAGGAAAAGAACTTCGTTATTGTTTCCTCTTGGTAGAGGGAAAAAACTCAACCTAGTTATGAGACCAACCACAACACAACGAAAAGCTGCACTAACTAGTTCAGATTACTAGTAGCAGATGATGCTGGTGTGAATAGCGTGTATATTCTAGAGCCCTTATAAATAAAAATCCCCCATTAGTGTCTGCATTATCAGCTAGAGGGTTAGTTAACACGTGGTAGAATGAGGACTTACGCAAGGCATAATGTGGCATAGCTTTTACTACCATGAAATCAGGTGCAGTCTAGTTAGGAGAAAACCCACTGGACTCTAAAATTACGCACACCTTAATGACAAGACTGCCCAGCACATGTGAATGTAAAACATTTAATTTAAAAATGTTGACACTACAGTACATAAAATAGCTATTATAAATCTACTTGGTATATTCTATAGCTGCCAGGCTTACTTTTTTTTTTTTTT
>JAQZBX010078938.1:0-14047 GCA_029593785.1 Cabassous unicinctus
CATTATACATAATTTCCAAAAGATGGAAACAACCTAAGTGCCCATCAATTGATGAATCAATAAACAAAATATGATATATACATATCATGGACTACAATGCTACTGTAAGAAGAAATAAAATTGGGACACATATGAAAACATGGATAAACCTTGGAGATATGCTGGGTGAAGTAAGCCAGCTGCAAAAGGACAAATATTGTGTAGTCTCAATAATATGAGTTAAATACAAAGAAAAAAGCAAATGGAGTTAAAATCTAAAGTATGGGTTACTAAGAAATAGGATCAGGACTAAGAAGTGGTAGTGGTGCTTAATATATAGAGAATGTTTAGCTTGATAGTAAAATTGTGGAAATGAATATATTTGATGGTAACACATTATATTGAGTATAACTAAGACTGTTAGTTTATAAATGTGGTTGTGGCTAAAAGAGGTAGTTGAGGGATATAAATATCAATTGAGAAAGCTGGTAGTTGAGGGATATAAATGTCAATTGAGAAAGGTAGTTGAAGAATATAAATGTCAATTGAAAAAGCTGAAAAATATTCTAGGGATGGTATAATACAGTGAATTTGGTGGTGGATGAAGATTGTAGTTACTTGCACAAATACAAGAATGTTCTATGTCATTATTACAAGGTGGAAAGATTATGATGATACACGGACAAAATGCAATTCATCTAACTTATGGACTATAATTGCCAGCAATATTGTAATATTCTTGCATCAATGACAAAGAAGGTACTATATCAATGCTAAGGGCCAATAACATGTGTGCATAAAAATTTTTCTAATGGACTAAGGAAAAGGTTCTAAAATTTCCTGAGTTGATGACAACACAAGATTGTGATGAAGCTGTGAGTCACTGAGTGTACACTATGGATGGATTGTGTAAGGCACAGAAGTTTATAACACAGGCAACCATGTGGTGGATGATAGACTATGGTTAACAGTAGAAATATGAGTGCATTCTCTCATAAACTATAGCAAATTTACCATACTAATGAATGATGTTAATAATTGGGGGCTTATGCAAAAATTCTCCTGATATATAGTACAGACCATATTTAGCAGTAATATTTTGTGGATATTCTTTCATAATCTGTTACAAATATTCCACAGCAATGCAAGTTGTGGTGGAGCAGAGATGTATTGGATTTCTGCACATTATCCATGATTGTTTTGTAAACTCACAAATTCTCTAATGATTAAAATTAAATTAATAATTTAATGGAAACATAGCATACACATGTACATCTCTGTCCCTCACCTTTTTTATTTTTTTGCCTTGTTACCATTTATATCTTTGTACATGGATTATCCAAAAATATAAGTTTATTATTACTGTTATGCATTTACACTTTAGCTGCTTTAAGAAGTGTTGGAAGCAAGAGTTGGAGTTACATGCCAAACAATCCACTACAAAAATACTAGCATATAAGCAAATAGTTAACTTTACGATAGGTCTTTTGTTCTTTATGCTGCTCTGAAGTATTGTCTATTGTCCATTCTTTTCACTCTGAAGAACTCCTTTATGTACTGCATGTAGGGCATGTCTAGTGGTAATGAATTCTCTCAGCTTTTGTTTATCTGAGAACGCTTAAATCCCCCTCCTCATTTTTGAAAGAAAGTCTCATGGAATATAAAATTCTTGGTCGACAGTTGTTTACTTCCAGCACTTTAAGTATTTCAATGCAAAGACTTCTTGCCTCCATGGTTTCTGATGAGAAATCAGCACTAAATCTAATTGAGAATTCCTTTTACATACCAAATTGCTTTTCCCTTGCAGCTTTAAGAACTCATTCCTTGTCTTTTCCATTTGATAGTGTGATTAATATATGCTGGGTTATATTTTTCTTCATGTTTTACTTGTTTGGCTTCTTAGATATGCAAATTTTTGTGTTTTGCTGTGTTTGGAAGCTCTCTGTGAGTATTTCTTAGAATATTCTTCTCCCCTTTCTTACTTTCTTCTCATTCTTGGCTTTGCTTAATGTGGATATTGGTATGCTTGATGGCATCCCTGAGGTTCTTAGGCTATTTTCACTTTTTGTTATTATTTTCTTTTTCTGCTACTCAGCCTGACTCATTTCAAGCGTCTTGTTCCCAAGTTCACTTATTCTTTCTTCTGCCAGCTCCAAACTGCTCTTGAACCCCTCCTGGGCTATTTTTAATTCAGTTAATTTGTACTTCAACTCCAGCAACTGTTTTCTTCCTTTTTGAAATTTCTTTGTCTTTAATAAGATTCTCATATTGTTCTTCATTAATTTCATTATCTCTTAGTTTTCAGTTTTCTGTATTTTACTTCATGTCCTGAACAATCATAAAATAATTTTTAAAAGCTTTGTTCAATATATCCATATTCTGGTCTTCTTCATTGGTGTTTTCCCAATTTTTATTTTTATCCTCTATCTGTGGATGGGCCATCATTTCCTGTTTCCCTGTTTGTCTACTACCCTTTTCTTGTGTACTGTACATTACAATATTTTAAAATGACTATGGGTTTTGCTTCCTTACATTTCTGTTTCTTGATTTTGTAACAAGCTGGTGATGAAGAAGAGATTTTCTTGAGCTTTAGCTCTCCTATCAGTAAATTCTGTCCAAAGTGAATGCTGTATTTAGGGTTTTCCCTGTCTTTCTTGGCCTTTGTCTTATCCTGGCATTTTGCATGTTAGTTGCTTTATAGCTCCTCTTTTCACAGGAGCTTGGTTGTCCCCTCTGTTTTCTACAAGACAGACCTCCCTCTGCTTTGTGCTTGAAGTCTGCAGGGCTTTGCCCAAGACTTTCAAATTCTATAGTTTCTTACAATCCTGTCACCATCTCAAGCTGATTTTTGCTTAGAGTGCATATTTTCAGAGGAGTGTCATGAAAGAGAGTACTTTCCTAAAACAGTCTTTTCCAGCCAAAACAGGGCTAAAATTGACCTACAATGCTTTGTAGACCAGCTCCACATCCCCTGAGAGGGAATCAGGAAGGATGCCAAGAAATTATTGCATGGCTACCTAAAGCCTAATTTTCTTGTCTTTTCCAACAAATGCAGCCCATCAATTAACTGTCTCCCACAGACTTGAGTAAGTGTAATGTCTTAAGTCTCCACTGCTGTTGCCCCTGTCTACATCAGTTTAAAACCATGACAGCTGCTCCCCTTGTGCAGGTGGGTTGAAGCAATAGCTGTCACCACACTTGCCTGGGGCAGGTTGAAACAATGGCCACATTCATACACTAGTCTCCAGAGATCCAATATCACCAACCAAAAGCCATGATTAATTATGAAGATGCCCTCCCCTGGTGTTGCAGAAGAGAATTTTTACATCCTTAACTGTCACCAGTGAACTAGTAGATGCTACTTCCCTTGGTGGCTTGTTGCCACAGAAGGGAATAGGCACTGGTTGCTGCTGTGTAGGAATAGCATTATACTGTTCCTTACCATACTTTATCTGTCTTTTCCCCCTGCTTTTGCCTGGCATCTGTACAGTGTTTCTCCAGCCTTTGGATTTTCAAAGTATTTGTTTCACACAGCTCCTACCTATTTAATAGTTGTTTTTTTGGAAGGACTGAGTTCTGGGGCTTTTTTACAGATAAGTTGGAGCACCTTCTTCAAGGATTAGGCTGGTTAAGGGCCAGCACCCCATAGGTCAGAGAGGGTTGGACCTGTTCCCCCATGGATTAGGGAATGCCAGGTGGTCAATTCATGGCTCTGAGAGGGTTAAGCCTGTATGCCAAAGATTAGGGAGGATGCTGTATTCACTTCACTGTACTGGGGTGGTGGTGAAGACTCTAACCCAAAACTTGGGTAAGGTGTGGCAATCACCCTAATGCTCTTGGAGGGTGAGATCTAGAGCTTGGTCCACACCCAGATGCTTGATGAAGGTGGAACCAAGAAAATGGCCATTGTGCAAGCCTGTAGATAGGAAGTAAATGATGAAAATATTATTGGAAATGAGGAAAGGCGATCGGTGTTTTAAAGTTGCAGAGAACTTAGCAAATTACTTTTGATGTTATATGGAAGGCAGAATTTGAAAATGGTGAGCCTGGGCATTTAGCTGACGATCTTTCCAAATTAAACTTGGAGAATGTGGCTTGGTGTCTCCTTACAGCTTATAGTAAAATGATAGACAAGAGAGATAAGCTAAGAAATTAATTGTTGGGCACAATAAACCAGAAACTGATTCTGGAATTTCCAAGCCTCTGGAAATCAATTCCCCAGATGACAATGCCCTATTTGTGGACTTGATTAAACAAGGAACTTGTAAATCAGGATTGGAAATGCAGTTGTCCAGGAAAGACATGTGGAAAGTCTTGCTGTCTGATGTCTTAGGCCCCTGGTTCTTGCATGCTAAACCAACAAGCTTTTTGAGAGACCTGTATGAACAAAACCACTGTCAGCTTGGACTAAAAGGAACATGTAGGGGAAAATGGAAGAGGAAACAGCTTTAAGAGGAAAACCATGGAAGCTAAGATCTGGAATTAAGATATCACCTTGGGCAAGAAAGAAACCTAACCCATGTGTACAGAGAGGGTGACTTTGCCCCAGCATTTGAAGAGGGTGGGTTTTCCCATCTGATGTTCATGGAAAGTTTTGCTGCTGCAGAGTACAGAGAGGGTGGAGCACATTTCCCAAAGATTAGGGACGTTAAGGTCAACACCCCTTTGGTCTGAAAGGGGTGGGCCTCTCCCCTATGGACTAGGAAAGGCCAGGTCACCAACTCGTATTTCTGAGAGGGTTGGGCCTGTATGCCAAAGATTAGGGAGAATGTTATTTTCACTTCACTGTACTAGGGTATTTAAGGCTCTAAACCAAAAATTGGGTAAAGTGTGCCCATCTCCCCAAGGCTATTGGAAGATTACATCAGGAGCATAGTTGCCACCAGATACATCATGAGGGTGGAACCAAGAAAATGGCTATTGGGCAAGACTGTAGAAAGGGTGGTTCCCCATCAGGCCTGAGGGAGAAGAAACCATCATCTGGAGAATGACTCAGACTTTGAAATCTAATGCCCTATTCCCTGAAGGTTTATGGAGCAGTTCTGAACCCATGACTCATGTTTCCCTCCCAATTTCTCTTTATGGTAATGCAAATGTTTATCCTTTGTCCATTTATGTATTGGAAGGAGAGAAGTGGTTTTGTAAGTTTTGGAGGTATACAGCTAGACTGGACTTTGCCCCAAGACAAACTGTATTTCTTTAAAGTGATTGTGATATGATTTTGTACTTAGTATTGTACTGAAATAAGGTTTTTTGAATATTGTAATGTCTTTTTAGAATTTAGAGGGTGGAGTGTAGCAGTTTGGTATTATTTATTAATTCCAAAAATATATATTGGATTATGTTTATAAACTGGTCTGTTCCTCTGGGCATATCAGATTGTATTGGATTCAGATGTTTCACTTTTGCTTGATTAAATTATGATTAAAGCTTTGATTGGGCCACATCAGTAGGATATTGAGTCCCTGCCTACCAAGGGCCAGGGGTTCAGAGAAAAGTACATGGCAGAGGAGTTAGAGTTTTTTTTTTGCTGCTGGAAACCCAGGAATTAAACACACAGAAGAAAAACAAAGAGGAATAGAGACGGATCCATAGACATGGCAGAGGCCATGGGAAGCAAGAGAGTCTGATAATCTACAGATTACCTTGTAGAAAGATAAAAGCACCTGAGCCTAGAGAGGATTGAGCCCCAGGAGAGAGATGAGACTCATCCCCCCAGCCTACAGCTGATATTGGAAGCAGCTTGTACCACAGAGCCTTAAGAGGAATAAAGGAGGCTGAACCCTTGCAGATGTCAGCAGCCAAATTGCTCCAACATATGGCAACAGACTTTGGTGAGGGAAGTAAATTACGCTTTATGGCCTGGTAACTGTAAGCTTCTACCCAAAATAAATACCCTTTATAAAAGCCAGCAGGTTTCTGGTACTTTGCATCAGCACTCCTTTGGCTGACTAATAGAGCTTGTGAAAGAACTTTCTTATATTTGTATTATTAACCAAAATCCGTTGCCACTCCAGAGTTCACTGTGTTATACCATACCCCATTTTATACTCTAGCTTTCCTTCTAGCAACATGCATGAGCCTAAACCTACCCTTTCAAACATGCTCACACACACACCTCAGTGATGTTAATTGCACTCACATCACTGTGCCACCATCGTCACTGTCCATTTCCAAAATATTACAGTCAACCTAATCATAAATTCTGCACAGATAAAGCATCAGTTTACCACTCTGTAATCCCATTTTCTCTCTTGGTATATTATCTTCCAGATTCTACACCATGGGTCTGCTCATTGTACTTAATTTATATCAGTGAGATTGTGCACTATATATCCATCTATGTTTGGCTTATTTCACTCAACATAAGGTCCTTGAGGTTAATCTATATTATCATGTGCATCAGTACTTCATTCTTTCTTACAGCTGAATAATATTCTTTCATATGTATATACCACATTTTGCTTATCCATTAATATGTTGACAGACACTTGGATTGCTTACACCTTTTGGCAATTGTGAATAATGTGACTATGAACATTGGTGTGCATATATTTGCTTGTGCCCCTGCTTTCAATTCTTCTGGGTATATACTTAGAAGTGGGATTGCCAAATCAATTGTCAGTTCTATACTTAGTTTTTTGAGTTACCACCAAACAGTCCTCCACAATGGCTGCATGATTCTACTTTCCAGCAACAGTGAATGAATGTTCCTCTTTCTCCACATCCTCTCCAGACCTTGTAGCAATATATATTTTTTAATAGCAGCCATTCTAGTAGCTGAGAAATGATAGTTCATAGTAGTTTTGAATTACATTTCCCTAATAGCTAGTGATGTTGAGCATCTTTTCATTTATTTTTTAGTCATTTGCATTTTCTCTTTGGAAAAATGTCTAAGTCTTTGCCCATTTTTTATTAGGCTGTTTTTATTATTATGTTGTCCGATTTCTTTACATATGCTTGATAGTAGATCCTTATCTAATACATGCTTTCCAAATATTTCTCCCATTGAGTAAGACTCCTTTTTTTCTCTTGGTAAACACCTTTGAAGCAAAAAAGTGTTTAATTTTGAGGAGTTCCCATTTATTTGTGTGTTTTTTTCTTTTCTTTTTCCCACTTTGGGTGTAAAGTTTATGAAATCATTTATCTCAGACATACTTTCCTACATTTTTTTCCTAGGGGTTTTATGGACCTGGCTCTTATATTTAGGTTTTGATGTAACTTGAGTTAATGTTTTTTATAGGACCTGAGAGAGGGCTCCTATGTCATTATTTTCATTATGGATATTCCATTCTCCCATCACCAATTGTTGAAGACACTATGCTGTCACAGTAGAGTAGACTTGGTGACCTTGTCAAATATAAATTGGTTATAAATGTGTGGGTCTATTTCTGAACCCTCATTTCAGTTCTGTTGATCAGTATGTCTATCCTTCTGTTTGTGGAGGAGCAGTACAGCCTGAAACTCCATATTCTTCCATCTTGTATCTCAAAAGTTAATTCAAATATATTTATAATTCCTACAAGTGAATTAGTTTTGTTTGAGGGTGCCTTTCTTATGATAAGAGCCATGGGCTTTTAGACCAGATCAATAAATGAAGTGACAATTTCTCAGTTCTCATATGCATAGAAGCTTATAATTTGCTAGTAGTGAACAAATTGATCACAGGACTGAAGGTATAGTTTCCAAAGCATTTTAAACTTTCTCTCCTAGAAGTGTATATGTTTTTGTATTATTTGGAGGGCTGCAACTCAGAAATCTATTATATGAAATCTTTGACTAAACTTTTCTATTTGGAGCAGATTTGTATGGAGACCATATAGTTTTCATTTCAATGCCTTTCAGCTCTGAATTCATCCTTCAATATAAGTTTCATGATGTACAACAAAATTCTTTTAACATTTTTAAAAATTGAGAATGATGTTATTCTTTCTAACTAGATGGTACAGTGGAGGGACATTGAATGGATAGAAACTTCCAGCACTTTTCTGTGCAGATCAAGGAGATTTTTGGAGGGTATGTGAGAATATCTGGCACATCCTGCCCCATCTAGTTTCTCGTGAAGCCTTCTAAATATGGAAAGCAATGATTTCTGTAAGCTGAAAGCAGCCACCTCTTCAGATTCCCTTGGGAAGCTCCCAGGTGGCCTGAATGTAGTTGCCTATGGGGTGCCCAGAGTGTCAAACACTAAGCACTTATTCCTTCTGTATACTCTCATCACACCCATGCTATATGATGTGTTCTCTGTAGTCAACCAATTGCACATCCAGGCAACTGAATGCTGATTGACTGCTACTCTTCCTATACTACAGAAAGTTGCCAACCTTTTGCCCAGAAATTTCAGGTTATTTGTGCTTGCTTAACAGCAAATTTTGCTGCTATCCAGTGGCCCAACCACACATTTTCTAGTGAGTATTCTTTCTAAAACTTATGGAACTTGATAGAATTTCCTTATATATTAACACTTATACTTATATATAATTAAGAATTTTTATGTTAACATCTCTATGTTGAAACTTTTGAGAGTTTTATATATCCTGATCGACTCAGTAGGCACAGACAACTTCAGAATTGGTATCAGAAAAGGTCCCAGGATGTAGATCCATGAAGATGAGATTTTCAGATTGGTTTGGTCATGCCTTTGGCAAGAACACAATGGTGAGATCCTTACCAATGGAAAATTGAATGCTAGTAATCCATGGAATGCAGTGGCACTATAATTGTTTAAGCTATTGCCAGTGGTTTATTGTGAGGAAGGGCCATTTGAAGTATTTTCCTTGTGGGCCCAAGAGGCTGTTTCATTTGTCAGTTATGAGAGTAATGATGCTTATAAGGACTGTGTTGTGAGCTAGATACTTTTTAATGCACTTGAGTGTAAATATAGACAAAATGACAAAATCAGATCTGTTCATTCTTATCTCAATTCCTGGCCAGAGAATCAGACAACATCTATGACTGCTTAAAATTATTTCTTATTACATGGAGCTACAGGGCTGATACTGCTGAAAGTCACACAAAATAGTTAATTTTGCAAGTTACTGGATTGCAATCACAGTTGAATTCATAGTGTCAGAGATAAGTTAATTGTAAAACAAAGGGATCCTAAGGTTTGAAATGGTGATATCTAAAGGAAATATGTGACCCTCAAAGTCATCAAATCCAAGATATTATGGGTCTCCTTGGCCTGTGGAACTTGCTTTGTTTCTGAAATATGAGGAGGCTACCTTTTCTCAGCATGAAAACCATGTTGTACCCCCATCTGGGGAACATACCTTTAAAGGAGATTCTAATTTTCCTTAGGGTGCACCAAAGCTACTCTTTGTATCCTCTGAACAAATAACCAGAGTTATGTGCTCTAGTGTGACAAGCACACACCCTGACTGAAGAAGAAGTGAGTTATAAACCAAAAGAATTGCAAGTCCTTGCTAATACATATTGGCAGAAACTTTGAGAATAAGTGTGGGAATGAATTATAAATATTTTGTAGCAAAAAGGGGGAAATATATGGCTACATCAGGTCAAATTCATTTTTATGATTACACTTATCATAAATCTTACTACAAAAATGCTCTAAAGGGAACTGTGTCCTATTCCTATAAAAACAGTACATTTGGAAAAAGGAAATCCCCACACCTTTATGAAAATTATTAGACTTTGACCCTGAATTGACACTAATTCCTGGGGACCCTAAAAGCCACTGTCACTAGCAGTCAAAATAGGTACTTTTGGTGAGTAGGTGATATGTGGAGTTGTAAATTAGTTCTTATTTACACAGACCTAGTTCTTCCACAGATCCATCTTGCTGCTATTTCCCTAGTATCAAAAAATGGGAGATAGACATTCTTGGAATAGGCATAGTAGGCAACTAACAAAATTCCCCAATTGGTGCTTTACCTATGGAATAAGGATTATTACAATAAGAAGGGCTAAATAGAAGTCCTGGAAATTCCTTTCCATGCCAACAAAGTAAGCTAGAAACAATCTTGTATTCCTGTGTGAATTGCAGAGCTTAATTCCATCATCAAAGAAATGGGAGAAGATGGGTGGTAATATCTATTATATCCCTTTTAATTCACTATTTGGACCTGTGTAAATGTCAGATGGCTCTTGGAGTATGAGATTGGACTATCATTAGCTTAGTCAAGCAGTAACACCAATTGCAGCAACTTTCCTAGAATATATTACTTGTCCTAGAGGAAACCAGCACAGACCATGGTACTTGATATGCAGCTATAGACTGTTTTTCCCATGAAAATTGTTAAGGATCATTCGACATATTTTGCTTTAACCTATCTGGTCCAGTAATATACCTTTACACAGTTTCTTAGGTACACATTAAAAATCCTGCTTATTTATTGACAAGGTACATGGCAAGCTTGTTTGTCTTGATATTTCAGAAACCAAAAAGACTAATCTAATATATTGATGACCTTTTGCTGACTGGTGCTATTTTTAGGAATTAGTAAGTATTTTAATAGCTTAAGGGATATAAAAATTAGAGAATGTAAGGTAAACCTCACAGACATTGAGAAATCCTCCATCTCAATTAAGTCTCCAGTGTTTTGGATTATATAAATTTATCCCCTTCAGCGTGAAAGAAAAGTTGTTTCACAGAGCTCCACATACAACAAGGAAAGAAGCATAATGTGTGGTATGACTTTTTGTGTTTTCAAAGCCACAGATAGCACATTTGTATGTGCTACTTGACCCATCTTCAAAGTCACTTATAACATTGCCTACTTTGGGTGGGAATCAGAATGTTAAAATGCTTTGCAGCAAGTTTAGACTGCACAACCTACTCTTCTACCAATTCCTTTTGCTCCAGCAGATCCAGTAATTTTTAAAGTTTCTACGGCAAATAAGAATGATATATAAAGCCTCTAGCAAGACAGTAGGGAAATCACACTGCACTCTTTTAGTTTTTGAAGCAAATACATGCACTCTTCTGCAGATAATGTCATCTCATGAGAATCAGATTCTGTCTTGCTACTGGTCTTTGGTAGACATGGAACATTTAAAAATGGGATATCTAGTGACCATGTAGATTCCCATCCGGAACTGGGTTTTGTCTGGCTGCCTAGTCATAAAGTTGAGTATGTGCAGAGAAATATGTCATCAATGAAAATGGTATACAAATGCAAACTCAAACAGATCTGAAAGCTATAAGTATGTTCCTTGAACATGAAAAACAGTTTCCTTTGTTACCAACTATTACTGCATAGCCTCCTGTCCTTCAGTCAAAACCTGTTGCCTCTTGGCGTGCTCCTTACAATAAACTAACTGTGGAAGAATAAACTTGATCTTGGTTAGAGAGGCTGTAACCACTCTAAAGTGTAGAGATGTGGCAGTGTACCATCATTCAGGGAGAATAGTGAAGGAAATTCTTTCCAGTGGGCAGAAATAGAAGTATTATATTTGAATGTCTACTTTCTCTAGAATGAGTGGGCCCAGATGTATGTATCCATACATATGAATAGGAACTGGATAATGGTTTCCGTAATGGTCAAGAACTTGAAATAAACAAGATTGGAACATTGGTGAGAATAAATTTTGTTTAGGAGTTATTTGGATGTACCACACAGAATGTGCACAGGATTTGAAGATATTTGCCTTCCATATGAATTTCCTCCAAAGAGAATCCATCAATAATCAGTTGGGCAAAATGACATGCTTTTCGGCAGTCATTCAGCTTTAAATCCCAGACACCCTAGTGCTTGTTCAATAGGCCCAGGAACAAAATGGCAACAGTGGCACAGATGAAGTCTCTTCAAGGACTAAACAGCCTGGACTTTCCCTACCAAGTCTGACCTGACTACCTGTACTGCCAAGTGGTTAATCTCCAATTACATAGACTAATATTGAGCCCAGATATGGCACCATTATCCAAAAGGACCAGATTGGTATCTCGTGAAAGGTTGATTACATATGATTTTTCCATCATGAAGGGAATTAAACATGTTAAGTGATGTGGTGAGCTGAGAGAGCTGAGCTGAGCTCTCAGGTGTTCAAAGTAACCACTGAAGACAACTAAGCAAAATGGCAGTACCATTCAAGCCTTTAATTACTTACTGCAATAGTATAAGCAAGAAGATAGACCAGAGAGAGTGACAGTTAACCCTTTTTTTCCCTTTCCCTCCAAGGAACAGCAGTTTGAGGCAAGAGTCAGGTCATTCAGCACAGATATGGAGGAAGTCTCCATGTCAAATGAGCCTAGACAAAAGATTCCTGCCTTTTTATGAACCTGGGCATTGTCCAGTTGTACCTCACAGTGGAAAAATACTGCATACTGAATCCAAGTGGGGAAGGGTGTCTTCAAGTTCTCTTTCTCCTTTCCCCAATAAGGAGACCTCAACAGTAGCATATAAATAAGATGTCTGTTCTGAGCCCCTTAAATGGGGGCTTCTGAATATAGGATCCTGAATATATTAATACAGATATGGGTGAGTTCACGAATAGCCAGGGATCCTGAGTCATTGAATGCATATTAACCACAGACATTGAGCAACAAGTATTATGCGGTGAGGTCACCTTTCTTCTGTGGGGTCTGTCAGGTAAAATCTTTGCAATTGCCTATGGCTTGACTGTAAAATCACACAGAGTTTTTTGTCCCAGAGCCAGATTCCTCAATTTGTCCTCAAAAGAATAAATACATATTCTGAATATAGTGTTTTTCCCACTTGTATGCTTCTTCCAGTATCTCCACCCCTGGACTCAAAATGATTATTCCACTATCATGGCTTTCTCACAGTATTGCATGTGCTCAAGAAACACAATTCTCAGAAAAGAAAGTGCAGCAATTGGCTCATACTTATGAAAGCAACTTATCTTTCCATGTTCCTCATCTCCTAGATGCAGTATTCCTAATAAAAACTTGGGATAGCTTATTTTAATGATTTAGTTATTGTATGATTGTACTGTTATGAACTAAACACTCTGTGTAAATTCATGGAACTAATAATTAGTATATAAGTCACCAGAAAATAGAAGGAGGGTACAGAATGGAAAGCTGAGGGTTAATACATGCAGAATTGTTTAAAAAGGTTGTTTGTAAATATTTGGAAATCAATAGAAATAGTTAAAGCATATCATCGGGTTTCTCTAGCGCTGCTATTGCATGGGTAGGACAGTGGATGGAAAAGAAAATTCTAAGGCCATATATATGACGAGGAGGAGAGCTAAAAACTGTAAGATGGAAATGTCTAAGATAGTAAAACCTCATGTAAAACACAAATAAGGGGGATATTGCTTATAAAAGACTGTTTTTACAAAATAAACATACAAAATTATGATACAGATGGAAAAAGAATAGCAGGTATGTATGCCAGGCAAGGCATAGAGGGATTGAGAATGATGGTTTTTTTTGTTTTGTTTGTTTTTTGTTTATTATTATTGGAATAATGAAAGTGCTCTGAGCGTGATTGGGGTGATGAATGCACACACATGTGATTACACTGGATACCAGTGATTGTACTCTTTTGATGGATTTATGCTTTATTAATATGTATCACTAAATGTGAAAAAATGCTTAAGAAAAGAAAAATATGAATACACAAAGTAAATTAGAGAGAAGGAAATGAAATAGCAGCTATGTATTTCAGGGGAAGCTTAGGGAGATTGAGAGGTGAATATTAAAGGGTATAGTTATTTGTTTGTCTTTTTATTATTACAATTAATTTTGGAATAATGAACATACTCTTATGATATTGAATTGATGAATATACAACTATTTGATTATACCAAATATCATTTATTGTACATGTTGGGATTTATTAATATGTATCAATAAAACTGTTTTTTAAAAAAGGAAGAAGACATAATTTACTTTCTTGTAGTAAGCATTTTCAAGAAAAGGAAGCTAATGCTGCCTCTTGTTTTTTTCATACTTTGTCAACTTGTATTTTTTATTTTATTTTATTTAAAAAGATGTTTAGATTACATAAGTGTTAAACAAAAATTACAGGGATTCCCATCTTTCCCACCTCCCAAATCTCCCATAACCTCCCATATAGACATCTTTCATTAGTGTGGCACATCACCTGCAATGGCTATACACATCCTGGGGCTTTGC
>JAQZBX010078939.1:0-14049 GCA_029593785.1 Cabassous unicinctus
GCTATTAATAGCAGATATTCTATTTCACTTCTTTGGGAGCTGACCAAAATACTTATTTCAAGTGCTTTGAATCATTCCTTCTTCTCTCCTCCGCTTCACCTCTTTTTTCCCTTCTTCCTTCCTCCCAAGTATTTTTTTAGCTTCTCCTGTGGGCAAAATGCTCTCCCAGCCCCCATGAAACAAGTACGCATCATTGATTGGCCAAAGAAAGCTTTTTGGTGGCCATGTCTCCCAAAGGGAGTGAAGGCTTTTGTGGGGGGCAGAAGGGGTGAGCCTGCTTGCTCTCCACACTTCTTAGATGTGTCCTGAAAGCTTTCAAGCTCGCTTTTCCTGAGGCTTCTTCAGGGTTCCCTCACCAGGAACCATTCCTCAAGCACGCACCATCCACAACGGCTCTGACGCTGAGTCTTTGCCAGTGATCTCATCTACACTGGAGCCTCCCGAGTTCCAAAGGATACACTCCCAAATGATCCATTCCCTAAAAAGGATTAGAACGATACACAAAATCATGCAGTGTTGTCAGTGGATGCCAGATTTCCCCAAACAGTGCGAATTTCAATGTCATTTTATTCTTTTGAAGGAAGAGAGTTCATTGAATGTAAATCCAAAATGTAACTTTAAAAATATGTGCAACTGTTGTCTCTTCTATAGAAAAAACAAAACAGATTTACCTCAGCAGAAACTACGATCAGTATAGGATCGCTTCCCTGTCCCAACCAAGACACCACCTCCAGCTTCAGTATTGGCCCAGAACTCACACCGCTTTACATTTCAGATCCCTGACTTCAGTCTAGCCAAAACAAACTAAGCTCACGTTATCACTTGGTTTTACTACACACGTGTGCATGTGTGCAAATGTGCATACCGCATGTGTCCTGTGTACCATATATGTGAGTGTGTACTTCTGTGTGTATATGTGTGCACATGTGTATGTGCATGTGATCACGTCAGCTTTTCTTCCAGGGCAGTGAGCCACAGAGACTAGTCTTATAAAAAGCCTGGGTTCCCGTGGCATCGGGGCCATCTAATTAGACTCCCTGGACAAGCCGTGTTCACAGACGTGGCTTTGAACCTGGATGTAGCTTTCCGAGCTAACATGCTTAGTGTGAGGTTTCCCAATATTCTGTGTCTTTGTTTGAAGGCAGATTCTGGCTGAATCAGTGAGACATCAGAGCCCACTACACCCTACCTTACAGCTCCCAGCAGGGCTGGAGAAGCTGAAGGAGAAGGAAGGCACTGGACCCTGGCCACCTCCCTCCCTGGCCCCTGCTCCTCAGCTGTGGGGTGGACGCTCGCCAGGTCCTGGAAAGGAACGTCACCCTTAGGGGATGTGGAGCTACTGGCCAGTCTGGTTTTTCATCCTTTGCTCCTCTGTCCCACCCCAGCGGATGTCTAGCAGGAAATAGAAAGCAATGAAGCAAGCAGCTGTTTGACTTCCTGTACCCAGAGAAAGGCAGCCTGAAGCCATCAGAAATGGTTTAGAGCAGCCCCAGGAAACTGGGTTATACGTCCTGGGGGGCCAGAGCGGAAGGGGCCTCGGAGGTGGCCTATGTCAGCTCTCTTTTCCCCAGAAGGAGGGTGGAGGCACCAGAGCTGGCTTGCCTCCCTCGCCCAGTGGAGCAGGGACAGAGCGGCGCTTGTTTCACTGTGCTGCACAGAGGGCTAGATGACACTTTACAACTGATGGGTGTTGAAGAGAAGAGGGAAGAAATGCTTTAGCTGGATAGGAGAGGAGCCAGGAGAGGCTTTTAAAAGTCACCGCCCAAAGCTCCAGGACAAATACGGTGGAGTGCGGTGTGGCCATGCCACCAGACACTCGGACCCTTTAGGCTGACGTGGTCAGCGCCGCAGGCTCCATCCAGAAACCGTCCTGGCAAAACCAAGTCTTTTGAAACACCTGATGTACAAACCTGCCGTATATCACCATCCCCTAGGGAATTGGTTTAAATTGCCAATGCCTGGTCCCACCTCAGAGATTTTGATTTAATAAGGTTGGGGTAAGCCTGAGAGTTTGGATTTTTTTTTCAGTCCCTCCCCGGTGATGCGGATGTGCAGCAAAACATGAGAAATCTTGTTCCAACGTGGGCTTCCCCCCTCCCCCTTTAGACAAGAGAACGTGTCACCTCCAGGTGTCAAAGAGCTCACACTATCTCCAAGCTCCGCCTATTCTTACCACTTATGGCAACACATCTCTGTGGCTCAAGTCTCCGGGTGTGAGCCGTGCCTCCAGCAGGATCCTCGGATCTGTGGCAGGGAGAGTGGGTCCTCGGAAAAGCACATAACGACTCCCTGAAAACAGTCCTTCTCTTTGAAACGAAACCCAAAGAACCTCGCCAAACTCTAAAGGGGAGGAATGTTCTCTAGGCAGTCTGGGAAGTTTTTCTCTCGCCCTCTCACCCTCACTGCCTGGTGTGAAATTGCAGACGATCAAACGCCATCATAGTCCTCCTACTAAATAAATCCAGATGCATCACAGAGACTAGTCTTCAAGTGAGGGAGAGACAGGCTCAGGTTAGTTTCCAGGAAAATGACTTGTGTGTCAGTGTGGGAGATGGACAGTAGAAAGAGCCAGTTTGAAGGCTGTTGGGGTGGGAAAGAAGAGAGAAGATGGGATCCTGGGCTAAGACCACCAGTGATGAGGCGGAGGAGGGGCCTGATATGAAAGACCTGCCTGGAGTCAAATCAATGGATTTGGTGATGGAGCTGGGGAAGGGGGGAGATGATGGAAAATTTTAGGGAAATTTTATCATCTGCACTGGACAATTGAGAATATTATGATCCAAGAAAGGTTAAGAAGCACTGGTCTAAGGAAATCAATGAGCAAAAGGGAGAGAGGTGCCTTGGAAACTGAGGGATGTTTTGAAGCTTCTTTTTAGATGCCCCTGTTACTGACTTGAAATTTTATTCATAACTCTCAACAAACCCTAAGGGTAACTAAGGAGAAAGAGCGAAATAACTATATTTGATGGTTTCTAGTTTGATACTTGGCAATGGGGCTTGTGGCATAACTAAACTAAAGACGTGGATGATTGTCGAGGGGAAAACAAGTTAGTCCTGACCTCTTACTTGTATTTCCTAAAAATCCTTATTGTAATGATTCTATGAAAGAAACAGCTTTATAAATGCTTCAGAATTATGGTTGCCATCATTGTTAATTTACCAAGTGGCAGAAACTATTGCAGATTGCTTAGTCCGTCAAAGACCAAGCACAGCAAAGTGCAAAAGTTACTGCTATTTGGTAGAAAATGCTAAAAAACCTGTAATGGTTTTTATTAGAACCCAAGAAAACAATGCGGGTATTCTTTTTAGACCTTTAAAGGAAGCAAAGAGAGTAGGTAAAGAATTTCCCTCTTTTTCAAAAGTAACCTTTATTCTGATTGTAAAAATAATGCATAGCCATCGTACAAAGTTTTTAAATATAAAAAAGTAAAAAGAAGAAAACAAAAGCCCCACAATCCTCCCAGCCTACATCCCACCGAGAATTATGACATTTTGACATATTTTACCATCTTTTTCTATAAAGAAATATAGTGTTATTTTTACATGTGTGGGATCATATTGTATATAACTCTTTGTATCTTAAATTTTTTTCATTTACTGTTGGGGATTGAATTATGTTTCCCATAAAAGGCAAGTTCAGGTCCCAACCCTTGGTCCTGTGGATGTGAACCCATTTATAAATAGTCCTTTGAAGATGTCATTAGTTAAGGTGCACCCAGAATGAAGGAAGATGGGTCTTCATCCAACATGGCTAAAGTCCTTATAAGCAAAGGAAATTGGGTACAGGGGAAAAAAGCCATGGGGAGCAGCTAGAAACTGGAAATCAATGGAACCCAGAAAAGAAGATGTTGCCATGTACATTGTCATGTGATGGAAAAGCCAAGGAACCCCAAAGATTTCCAGAGAGACAGAAGATACGGACCCCAGAGTGAGCAAGCCTTCCAGCCTCTGAAACCATGAACAAATAAGTTCCTGTTATTAAGCTGGCCCTTTGTATGATATTTGTTTTAGCAGCCAGGAAAACTAAAACACTCGATTATATTATAATTAAGATCTTTTCCATTATCATTAAATATTCTTCAAAAACATGATGGTAATATGTCTTTATCCATCTTTAAAGTGTTCCTTCAGTAAAAATATTGCAGTGAGTGTAAAAGACATAGTTTATATTCTCCAGATATATCATTAGTTGTATATATAGATGCAATAATAAAGTCTGGGCCTTCTTGTCTCTTTCTTATCTTTTTTATGTGGGTTTTTCAGTAGATATTCTCTTAAATGACCCCTACTTAACTCACTCTGCAGATTAACCAACTCTCTATTTACTGACATGTCCATCCATGGGCATGCTGAATGCTTGCAACTACTAGACAGTGCTGGTATACTAACATACTTTCTGTTCTCACTGATTCATTTGTATGCTTACCAAGAGCTGGTTGTGTTTGTTCCCAAACCTGTTTTTGCTACTTGTACATATTATAATAATTACATAATTTAATTATATGTTATACAAACAGATAAAATCTCAGTATGAAAGACTTGTTATTTCCATGCATATAAACTAAAATGCTTTGGATAGAGTCCATAAAGGCAAGCCACTTAAATTTTTTCAATTTAAAATTAGATGTGAGTGAAAACCAGGCATTTCTATATACTAGAAACATACAATTGGGGACGAATTTTTTTTAAATGCCATTTACAGTAACTCACAAAAACCTCCTGGCCACAGAGAAGGGCTCTGCTCCCCCATCCCCAAGATATTAAACAGGGGTAAAAACCCTGGCTCATTGCAGCCAACTGAGAGGGGAGCAGACGTCTTACTGTCAGCTATTACAAAGGAAAAGAGAGGGGTAGTCAGGGGGTTTTTCTTCAGTGAATTTGGCCAGCAGTGTCCTCTTTGCGTATTGGCTCTGGCCAGACCAAAGCAAAGGAAAACAGAGAGAAACACCTCCATGGAAAGAATAAATCTGAATAGACCTGCCCTGAGACACCTACTCTTCAGAATGATATTTATTCTGTTTGGGGTGTGTTGTCCTTTTTGGCTATTGGTATTTATGTCTTTCATAAGGGTTGGGAACTTTTTAGTCATTATTTCCTCAAATATTCTTTCTGTCCCCTTTCCATTTTCTTCTCTTTCTGGGACACTTACAATGCATATGTTTTTGTGTTTTGTGTTGTCATTCAATTCCCTGAGACCCTGTTCCACTTTTTCCATTGTCTTCTCTTTCTGTTCTCCTGTCTTTTCCAGTTCAGATGTTCTGTCTTCAAAATCTAATTCTGTCTTCAAGCACTTCAAATCTGCTTTCATGTGCCTCTAATGTATTTTCAATCTCATCCATCGTGTCTTTCATTCCCATAAGGTCCGTTATTTTTCTTTGCAGACTTTCAAATTGTTCTTTATGTTCACCCAGTGTCTTCTTAATATCTTTTATCTCTTTAGTAATATTTTCTTTCATTTCTTTAAATTGATTTAGGAGAATTGTGTGATTACCTTTGATTAGTTGTCTTAAATCTTGTATCTCTTTGGGATATTTGGTTTGTTCCTTTGGCTGGGCCATCTCTTCCTGTTTCCTAGTATGGCTTGTAATTATTTGCTGATGTCTAGGTGAATTTACTCTGGTGGCCAATTTCTCTTTCTTGCCTATTGTTATTATTTTTTCACAGCTCGTCTTTGATATTTGGTACAACTTATGCTAAGTCTTTAAAATTGCCCAGCTTAAGTTGTCAAAATTATGCCAGGGACTCACTAATGGGGTGCAGATTTTCTCCCAGAAGTTAGAGATAGAACAGGAAAGAATGCTAACAACTTGTTCTATGAAGTCAACATCACCCTAATACCCAAACCAAATAAAAATACTATGAAAAAAGAAAATTACAGACCAATATCGCTAATGAATATAGATGCAAAAATCATCAACAAAATAATTGCAAACCAAATCCAAAAGCACATTGAAAGAATTATACACCACGATCAAGTGGGTTTTATCCCAGGTATGAAAAGTTGGTTCAACACAAGAAAATCAATTAGTGTAATAAACCATATTGATAATTTGAAGAAGAAAAATCATATGATCCTCTCTATTGATACATGTGGCAGTTTGGCATTGTTTAAGAATTCCAAAAAGAGATATTGGATTGTGTTTATAAACTGGTCTTTCCTCTGGGCATATTAGATTGTATTAGATTCAGAGGTTTCACTTTTACTTGATTAAATTATGATTAAGGCTTTGATTCGGCCACATCAGTAGGATGTCAAGTCCCCACCCCTTGGTGGGTGGAGACACAGAGAAAATGACATAGCAGAGGAGAGAGTTTGGGTTTTGATGCTGGAGACCCAGGAAGTAAATACAAAGAGAAGATGAACACAAAGGAAGAGAGACAGCTCATTAGACATGGCAGAGGCCCCGGGAAGAGAGATGAGTCTGATAGTCTACAGCGGAGATTGGAAGAAGCTGGAACCATGGAGCCTTAAGAGGAAGGAGGAAGGCTGAACCCTCGCAGACATCGCCTGCCGTCTTGTGTCAACACATGGCAACAGACTTTGGGTGAGAAAGTACCTCTTATGGTACTTTGAGTTGGACTCTTTAGGGCCTGGTAACTGTAAGCTTCTACCCCAAATAAATACTCTTTATAAAAGCCAACAGGGTACTGGTACTTTGCATCAGCACCCCTTTGGCTGACTAGTACAATGCAGAAAAGGCATTTGACAAAATACAGCACCCTTTCTTGATAAAAACACTCCAAACGCTAGGAATAGAAGAGAACTTTCTCAATACGGAAAAGTGCATATGTGAAAAACCTACAGTTAGCCTTGTACACAATGGTGAAAAGACTGAAAGCTTTCCCACTGATATCAGGAAAAGATAAGGGTGCCCATTGTCACCTTTATTATTCAATATTGTGCTAGAAGTTCTAGCTAGAACAATTAGGCTAGATAAAGAAATAAAAGGTACCCAAATAGGAAAGGAAGAATTAAAACTTCACTATTCGCTGATGACATGACTCTATATCTAGAAAATCCTGAAAAATCTACAACAAAGCTACTAGAATTAATAGACGAGCTCAGCAAAGGGGTGGGGTACAAGATTAATATGCAAAATTCAATAGCATTTCTATACATTACTAATGTGCAATCTGAGGAGAAAACCAGAAAAAAATTCCATTTAAAATACCAAATAAAACAATCAAATATTTAGGAATAAACTTAACTAAAGACATAAAGGACCTGTATTCAGAAAACTACAAAACATTGCTAAAAGAAACTGAAGAAGACTTAAATAAATGGAAGGATATTCCATGTTCATGGGTTGGAAGACTAAATATCATTAAGATGTCAATTCTACCCAAACTGATTTACAGATTCAATGCAATCCCAATAAAAATCCCAACAGCCTTTTTTTTTTTTCAGAAATTGAAAAGTCAATAATCAAATTTATTTGGAAGGGTAAGGGGCCCCAAATAGCCAAAAATATCTTTAAAAAGAAGAACAAAATTAGAGGATTCTCACTTCCTAACTTGAAGTGACATTACTTAGCTACAGTGGTAAAAACAGCATGGTACTGGCATAAAGACAGACATATTGATCAATGGAACTAAATCAAGAACTCAGGAATCAACCCTCACATCTACAGTCAAGTGCTTTTTGACAAGGCTGTTAAGTCCACCCAGCTAGGCCAGAACAGTCTATTAAACAAATGATGCTGGGTTAACTGTATAGCCACATCAAAAAGAAATAAAGAAGACCCCTATCTCATACCTTGTACAAAAATTAATTCAAAATAGATCAAGAACCTAAATATAAAAACAACAACCATAAAACTCCTAGAAGAAAATGCAGGAAATCATCTTCAAGACCCTGTGGTAGGCGGTAGTTTCTTAAACCTTACACCCAAAGCACGAACAACAAAAGAAAAAATAAATAAATGGGATCTCTTCAAAATTCAACACTTTTGCACCTCAAAGGACTTTATCAAAAGGGTGAAAAGGCAGCCGATTCAATGGGAGAAAATATGTGGCAATCACATATCTGATAAGGGTTTAATACCCATGATATATAAGGAGATCATACAATTCAACAATGAAAAGACAAACTATCTGATAAAAAAATGGGCAAAAGACTTGAAAAGACAACTGTCCAAAGAAGGAATATAAATGGCAAAGAAACACATGAAAAAATGTTTAACATCACTAGCAATTAGGGAAATGCAAAACAAAACTACAATGAGATATCATTTCACACCTTTTAGAGTGGCTGCTATTAAGAAGTCGGAAAACTGTAAATGTTGGAGAGGATGTGGAGAGATAGGAGTGCTTATTCACTGTTGATGGAAATGTAGAATGGTACAGCCACTGTAGAGGACTGTTTGGCAGTTCTTAAGGAAGTTGAATATAAACTTGCCATTTGACCTGGCAATACCATGGCTAGGTATATACCCAGAAGAACTGAGAGCAGTGACATGAATAGACATCTGCACGCCAACGTTCATAACAGCATTATTCACGATAGCCAAAAGTTGGAAACAACCCAAGTGTCCATCAACTGATGAATGGATAAACAAATTGTGGAGTGTATACACATGATGGAATATTATGCAACAGTAAGAAGAAATGAAGTTGTGAAACATATGACAACATGGATGAACCTGAAGGACATGTTGAGTGAAGCAAGCCAGAGTCAAAAGGACAAATATTGTATGATTGCACTATTATGAACTAAATATATTATGTGAAATATAAATATATTATGTGAAATATGAATATGGGTAAAATTCCATATATGACTGTTTTTCTTTGAAGCTGAACAAATATAGGTTAATACAACAAAATGTTAATATCAAACCGAAAAAAAACATTATACTAAGTGAAGGAGACCAGACACAGTGTACTACATATTGTATGATTCCTTTTATATAAAATGTAAATATAAATCAATTTTAAGACGAAATTAGATTAGTGGTTATGTAGGGCTGGGGAAGGCATGCTAAGGGGTGAAGAGTCTTTCTTTTTGGAGTAATGACATTGCTCTAAAATTTTTGAGATGATGAATGTACAACATTGTGATTATACTAAAAGCCCATTGATTATATACTTTGAATTGGTCCTTGGTAATGAGCAGGGACTAGAATCCAACACTGGAGAATTTCTTGCATTTTGTGAGGCCCATGCTGAGATCCTGGGACAGAGAAGAACGCCCTCCTGCTACCCCCCACCTGAGCTCCCTTCCTCTGCATCAACTGTGTCTCCCCCCAGCCTGGGCTGCAGAGAGCAAGTTACCACCAGTTTCGTGCCAGGGCCCAATGACCACACGGCATGTAAAAAAAAAATATTTACTTATGCTGTGCCTTTGACCTAAAATTAAGGTTACCCATAATAAAGTTTGAATTGGCAGGAGGACAAATGAAAGGTAAAGAAATTACAGGTTGACACAACCATGACTTAGCCAAAGAAAACTTTTGTGTTCAGGATCCTGCCTGGGGACTCAATACTGTGAGCTTATTTTGGGGGAAAAAAATGTGAAAGGCTCCCTGAAGATAAAATTCTACAACATGAAACAAAAATCTCAACATCATTCTAGTTGGGGAGAAGCCCTACTTTCGACACGTGTGTATTTCATTGGAAATCAGGAAGTTGAAAAATGTTTCCCAGTTTAGTGATGGCCTGTGCAGTGAAAAACAAAAGCAAGAAAAGCAAAGCAAGGGCACCCAAAATAAGAAGGTGTGACTTTTAGGTTGGGATTATTACTGTTGTACTCATCTTTCTCATCTTTACCGTCTTTATAACAAACACTGTCATCAGAGCTTCCATTGCATGAGCTCTCCCTGTATGCTCCTGATGTATTTTTCCAAAAACTGTTAAGAATGCGCAGTAGATCTTACTGTCCTTACCTTGCATATGAGGAAATCTAGTACCAGAGGAGTCAGTGGAGTGGAACAGAAATGTGAACACAGTTTCAACCCGGTGCCCCTAACTAGTGCTTCCAAATTCCTGAATCTGGGATCCCAAATTCATCTTTGGAAATTTGGAATTCCTGAAACCATGTTATGGTTAAAATGATTTCAACATTTTCCCTACTCTTTCCTCCTAAAGGATATCTTTTAAAAAACTTTTAATAAAAAAATTAAATCTAATCACATTTACAAAGAACTGTATGTAGCCTTCTGACCTGCACTGTACAATACAAATATAATGTGAGACATGTGTGTATTTTTAAATGGTCTTGCAGCCACATTTAAAAAAATTAAAAAGGGGGAGCAGATGTGGCTCAAGCGGTTGAGTGCCTGCTTTCCATGTGGGAGGCGTCGGTTTTGGTTCCCAAAGCCTCCTAAAACAAAACAAAACAAGAACAAAAAACAAACAACAATCAAAATAAATGAAAAAAACAACTCAGGGGAGCCGATGTGGCTCAGCGGTTGAGTGCCGGCTTCCCACATACGAGGTCCTAGGTTCATTCCCTGGCCCCTGGTACCTCAAAAAAAATAAATAAATAAAGTAAAAATAAATAGGTGAAATGAATTTTAATGATATATTTTATTTAAATAAATATATCTAAAATGTTATAATTTCTTACATATATATCATTCAATATAAACAACTGCTAATGAAATACTTTACTTTCTTTTCATTCATGCTGATTTTACAAAATCCAGCACAACTCAATTTGAACCAGCCACATTTCAAGTGTTCAGTAGCAACATGTGGCTAGCAGCTGCCATATTGGGTAACACAGGTATAGAAAATATTCAAACACTGGAAAATGCCAGAAAGCATTGGATAGTATTTAAATAATGTAATATTTGGATTTCCTAGCAAGATTAATAGCAACAGACTGGATCATTTTTTCAAAACTGAAATCGGCTTAAGAACTAATTTTGCTTCTAAAACTTAATTCTTGGAACATCTCTCATAGTTTGTGCATAAAGTATGCAAAACATATAAACCATTAATATTTATTTTATTTGCAAAAATAACGTACCACTTGCAACAGACAGAACTCTGATGAGATCATGAAACTCCGTGCTCCTTTCCCAGGTCCTGGAAATGTCAGCCCTAACCTTCGACTCCACACATCATCTCTTGCTTTCAACTTGAAAGAAGCTATGTCCCTCACAATAATTAATTATTGTTAATTTTTATATCTAAAAATTATATTTATAATATATTTCATAGAGAGAGATCTTTAATTATTGCAGGAGAGTTATACTTTCTCCAGTTTTACCAGGGTTTTGTCTGATTTTTCTCAGGATTCGGAAAGATGTATAAATTTCCTAAGAAATGCCAGGAAGGAACTCCTGCATGGAAACACTTAACCTCTAGGCTTTATATTACAATCGCTACAGCAACGATGTCCTCGTATCCTGGGACGGTTTGGAAAACTATAAGTGACTTCATCTTCTTTATCTGCCATGTTTTACGCTTCCTTTCCATTCAGTTCTGCGTACTGACACGTTCACAGCACATTGTATTTTGTGTTAATTACTTATCTGTTTATACTAGGTGATAATTAAGGGGAGTTTAATGGCATAATTAAGCAAATCGTCCTACTAACAAAGGTTAAACATTGTGAAATTAAATCAATAAATAACCTTACTCTCTAGGTATCGATCCTTCATTCTAGATACAAATATCTTCTGTCATGCTGCCTTCTGTCTTTGATCGTGGTGTCCTGCTTTAAAGAGAACCCCATCTGCACACTTAGTCACTAAACCAAGCTGTGACATTAGTCACTGTTCCTGTCATAGGGTCTGGACGGATCGGACCCTTTGTCCAGGGAACACTTCCTCCTAGGCAGCCCTTTAAGGGTTACTTCTAATGCTCATTCATTTGACCCTTTGTATTGTTTGACTCTCATTCATTAATTTATGCCTTCAATAAATATTCATTGAGCAGTTATCATTCTCGTATTCTAGGCATTTGAGCACGTAAGAGTGAGCAAACATAGTCCCCATGCTTAGAATGCTTGAGAGAGGGGGGCAAATATGAAACACAAAATAACAAGCAAAATATATCATATGTCAGTCAGTAATAAATGTTATGGGGGAAAAATAAGCAGGAAAGGAGATGAAGAGTGATGGAATGCTTTTTTAGATAGCTTAGTCTGGGAGGACCTCTCTGAGGAAGTGATATTTGAGCAGAGACCTGAATGAAGCGAGCCATGGGAATATCAGAGGCTACAGCACGTGCAAAGATCCTGAGGCAGGAAGGAGCTTTGTATGTGTTCCAGGAGCAGCAAGCGAGACAGTGTAACTAGGTCTGAGTATGTAGGAGAAAGTGTGGCAGAAAGCGAGACTGGAAAGGTAGGCAAGGGCTAAACATTCTTTCTTTAGGTAACACTACAAGTTCACCCAATCTCTCCTTTTGAGGTGACTGCACATATCAGCTCTACTTCATTATGCACCCATTTTATAGTTTAAAGTGTAAGGCAATCAATCTTATTTTACCGTTCTTGGAAATTAACCCCTTTGCACCATCCACCAATTATAGGATGTTGGGAAGTTTAAAAGTAAGATGAGAATCTGCGAATGTGACATATGAGTTCCTGAAAATATATAGGTCATGTTCATTATTTGAATGGTGCACATTGACATAAAGAAGCCGGAGAGAATTTTATGTTTAGTTAGTAGAGATAAGTCATTTGTAGCTGACTAAGAGGTCAATAATTTTCTTACAACAATCGTTGTAAGAGTTTAGAGAAATTAATCTTTTGAAAGCTGGGATTAAAAAGAAGAAGAAGATTCCTGAGCTCTATCCCTGCCATTTTCTGAATAATTCAGTGCAGTATTCTATTGGTTTGAAAATATTTTCAATTAAGAAACACAAAACTTCCTTTCCCAGATTAATCAAAATTCACTTTTAAGTGACTTAAATTAGGAACAAGAAAGGAAGCTTCATCAACTTGAAAATTAAACTAAGCAACATGTGGTTTATTATTTGGAAGTGCAAATCAAAGGAAAAGTTAATAGAGATTTCTTAATAAAACAGCATGTGCTTTAAATTTCTAGCGGGAAAATTCAAAAACAATTATCATATTACACCATATATCAGACAGCAAGGCTCAGAAGACACTTCCAAGACAATTCCTCCATCCTTGTAAGGCAGGTAGGTGGTGATTTGCCCTCTCCCTTTGTCGAAAGGGGAAATGACTTGCAATTTCCTCATGGCAACACTTTTTTCAGTAGCTGCACCAACCTGTTCCTTCCTGCCACATGGCTTTGCACATGCTGTTCCGTCTACCTGGAACAGCCTTTCTCCCTCTTCATCCAGTTCTCTCCCACTGGTCCTCAAATACCAGCTCCTCATCAGTCCTCTGGAAAGCTTCCCCTGACCTCCCCATCCAGAACACATGGTCATTTTGTTTGTAGCCCTCATGGGAGCGGCAAAGCGCAAGGCAGAGCCCACGTCTGTTTTGTCCACACTGCATTGCTGGTGCCTGCCACCGTGTAGACACTCACTGAGTATTTGTTGAATGAATGAATGATATGGGGAATTTGTACAATGACTAGGAGAGCAATTGCTATTGAGATACTTGAACCAGCAGATGCAAAGATCTAAAATGTTTTATCTGGGAATTCTGGCTTTATTGTGGAGAAAGCTGGGATACTCAGCTATTTCCTGATGATCAGATGCTTTTGATTTTCCTTAAGTCAGGTCCAAAGCTGGATGATGTCAGTGTAAGGTAAAACTGCTGTGGGCCCCTCCCCTTTCTCATGGAAAATCCTAAAAGTCAAGGATGGCTTCGCAGTGGCATTGGCTGTGTAAATCAATCCAATTGTGCTTGGAGATTAACCATTGGGGAGCCCTGAATCCGTGCTTCTGCTTTGCTTTTATATTTGGCAGCAGCTGTTTTCCTTATAGCCTTCACCATCTCTTATCCAGGGAACCTAAAAATAAAACATGGGGTAGATTAAGGAGAAAATAAAATATGCTAATAGGAGAATGACTTTTAAGTATAGTTTTCCTCTAGAACATGTTGTTCAGAACAACTGATAAAACGCCAACTCATCACCTGTTTCCTTTGTATATTTTAAGATTTTTTTGCCCCAAAAAACTCAC
>JAQZBX010078940.1:0-14047 GCA_029593785.1 Cabassous unicinctus
CAAGGTGAGATACCATATCATAATTACACTTACTGGGCATACATAACCAACCCACCTCTTTTAGAGCTGTTAACTTGAAACAATGAGTCTTACCCAATTTATCTTAATCAGTCTCACCATTTTCCAGGACCTATAGATATACAGCTACCCTTAAAGCCAAAAGAAGAAGGGAAATTTATAGAAAATTTAACTTTACCTTTTATAGACCACCCTCTTTATATTGGATATGATTCTGTATGCATGCAACCTAAAAATCACAGTGTAGTTTTAACAAAGAAAAATCTATCTCAAATGTATATTCTCATTTTCCCCTCTTTACCATATAAATCAGAAAATATGGTAAATCTTACATGTCCCTCTCAAATCAGATTACTTAATGACAAATGTCATATATGTCATGGGTTTACAGAGGTTGTGTTTTTAATGATTTTTATGGAATTGTAAAGGATTGGGCACTTATAGGAATAATGAAGCCTATTAAAAACACAACCATATCTTGGTTCATTAATAATTCAACCATATTCACTATTGACAGTAATCCTTATTTCTGGAATTTTGTTAATACAGCATTTACTAACAGCTCAATAAATTGGAAAAATCAAGGAAGATATACCCCACAACCATGGGACACTAAACTTAACAAAACTCAAAGTTATTTGTGGAAATTACTTTTGGGAACTCACCCAATTTTTGAATGGCAAGGCAGTAAAACTAATATTAACAGTTTAAAAAGAAAATCAATTCAATTTTTTACATTATGTGTACAAGATCCTGTAGTTTTATCAATGGAAAAGTAACTTTTGGTGAAAGGAACATTAGCTGCTCCAATTTCTCTTTATTAACATGTCTTAAGAATTCATATCTGCAGAAAAATCAAACTTTTTTATAGCAAGAAGAAGAAAAGGACTATGGTTACCAGTTCAGATGACCAGACATTGGCAGCAGTCCCCAGAATCCCAGTTGCTGTGGCATTTCTTTGACCATTAATTTAAAAGAACTAAAAGACAGATTGGACTTTTAATAGCAGTAATTTTGGCACTGATTGGCATCATAACTGCTGCAGCTGTCACTGACACAGCCCTACATCAAGGAGTCCAGACTCAACAATATATTAGGGACTGGCATAAAAATGCAAGTGAGATGTGGCATAGCTAGTCTCACATTGATATGGAACTGAATAATCATATGAATGATCTTGAAACAACTATTATACATTTGGGTAACCAAATCTATAATTCAAAATTGTTAAGAGCTCTTAAATATGATTGAAATGAAAGTTCTTTTTGTATTACTCCTTTGCCTTATAATAATAGTGAACATGATTGGGAAAAAGTAAGAAATCATTTGATTAGATATAAACATAATATTTCTTTAGATATTTTAGAATTGCAAAAGAAAGCATTGAGCATGTCCCAAAATAAACTGAAAGAAACCCATGGTGCAGAATTTTGGAATGAATTGTCTGAAAATTTAAATACTATAAATCCATTTCACTGGTAGAAACAAAAAAAAAAGTTCAAATATCATTATGGATTGGACTAGGAATTATTGTTATATGTATTTTAATTGTTTGTATTTTCAAGGGTAGAGTAATGACATATACTCATTTTAAAAAATGAAAAATTATATCTAATAAATGAACTGATGTTAAGAAACTTAGCCATGAAAAACTAATTTTACATTATTTAGTAGAAAGTAGTATACTAATAACCCCTTGATTTTAATACTAATTTTCTGCACAAAAATATTCATTTAAGGAATCTGAAGAAGGATAAAATATAAATGAAATTGCCTTCCATGTAAGAGCTCAAAGGCTTGACTGGTAGTCCATGATGGGTAAGATTCTCAGAGGAGAACAACCTAAGACAGGCACAGTCACAAGAGCCTATAGAAGAAGACAAGTGTGACAGGAGGTCACCTTGTATCAGCTTATACAATGGTTCCCATAGTCTTCACTGAAAAAATTAATAAATAAAATGGGAGAAATGATGGAGTTTCAATTAAAGGTCATGACAATTGACAGAAAGCAGGCCACCTTGGAATGTAGTAGACAGGTGCCTCTAGTCTCAAGACACTGAGATAATATCTGAGTGGAGCCTGGTGGGGAGACATCCTGAGCCTCAAAGAGAATATCATGTATATGTTAGATAAAGACTTACAAGGTCTGCTACATGCAGGAATGTAAAGAGACCTGAGCCATTAACCCTTAAAACTTACTGACTTTAGTAAAGTGTAAACTTTCATGTATCTATTACCTTTGCACATGAGCACACGTATTTTCTTTGTTCTAAAGCTAAATAAAAGTCACAGTGTTTTAGGCAGTGGCACTCTCCTTCCCTTGAATGGAGTGTCCCCTGACTCCAGTTATTTCTTTTCTTTATCTCATTTTTTCTCATCCATGGCACCATTTTCATGGACCCAGTTCTTGAATGTCAACATAAATCAAGACAGAAAAATATAGAGGGATGTGTGATATGCCCAAGAGCTCATATCTGGAAAGGGTGAGTCCCAGTGGCAGGGCCTTGGCTCCTCACCTCTCACCCCAACTCCTCCCCTAGAACATTTCAAGGCACAGGTGGATATACTGAGTGAGGTTTGGAGAACTGTGCTTCCTGTAATAAGAACATGGCAAGATATTTCTGCATTCATGTGTTTAAGTGTTGAAGTAGGGAGAACCAGGTTTCAAGAAGATGAATTTTCAGGAGTTTCTGAGGTTGCACATGTCATTATCTGACTTTATTTCCTTTCCTACCAATATATCCAATGGGTATGGTTTGCCTTACATTCTTTTATTCATTATAGTATATAGATATATTTATGAAGATATATTTAATGTTCAATAATTGGTTCTGTCAAATAATCATACCAAAGCATTCTGGTAATCTTCCCCAAATAAGATTTAAGTATAATTAGATATTTATGCACCTTAGAGGTTACTAAGCTCTTAATACTTCATTATTGATATCAGTTTTGTGGTCTTACACACAATTCAAAATATACCTTAAATGGGATAAGGCTATAAAAGAGGGCTTAAAGAAATCAGAACAGTTAAACTGTGTATTTAACTTGCTAATTAGAGCCATAACTTTAACAGCAAATATATTTTGTACCTCACAGCTCTTTTATTGCAGTGGATGAGCTTCTAGGCCCCTAGGGTGACTGCACAGTGGGTGGGGAAATGGCCTGTGTGACCTGCTGGAGGCTTCTCCAAGGGCTCATTGTTTCCCTGTCTCTCCTTCCATGTTTCAGGTTGTAATAAGGCAAGATGGCCTTGATTGCACCTTCAGCCAGCATGGAGCAGAGTATTTTCAAAAGAGGAAGGGAGAGTTCCTTGGCAATACCTATGTTTTTGATGGTTGAGTCCTCTTCAATCATTTTCCTTTTCACTCATTCAGTGAATAATGAGCTGGAGGCAATAGCAAAACCCCAACCAAATATTTTAAACCTGGCATTCACAATCTCCCCTTTTTCATCCTTTTAAATCTGTATGTTCATTATATCACCACAAGCTGGAGTTCCCACCAATACAGTTGCAAAATTTTTAGATATCTTGTCAAGGGACCCCACATTTTAGGACTTTTTAAATGATAAACAGCCTTCTTGTTAGAGAGTTGGACAGGGGCTGACAGCTCCTGGGCAGGCAGGTGCTGGCTCTGCAGTAGTAAGGCCAATACAACCTGCATTAGAAGATCTGCTCCAGCTGCTGTCTTTTTGCAGGGATGCCAGTGTACTCCATATGTGATTTTTAACAGCAGGTTTTATGATGTATAATTCATATATGATACACTGCATAACAAATAATGTGGATAATTTGATATTTATTGACAAAGTTGTACACCCATGCAACCATCACCACAAAGAAGATAGTTCAAAAGTCTATCACCCCAAATTTTCCTGTTGTTCCTTTGTAATTCTTCACTTGCACTTTGTTCCCAAGTGACTGTTGAAATCTTCATGTTACTTTAGATTAGTTCTCATCTTTCATAAATTATATGAATGCAATTATGCAATATATACTTATATTTCTTTAGTTACTTTTTCTAAGCCCAATTATTTGGGAATGTCCCCAAATTTTGTATGTACCAGGCATTTGTTAATTTTTAACATTGAGGAGCATTCCTGTGTATCTACATGACGTTATTTTCATCTACTCACTACTTGATGGGCATTTTTGTTCTTTCCAGTTTCTGCCAAGAACTTAGAAGTTGCTATGCAACTTAGAGATGTAGGGAACTGAGAAACTATTTGCTCCAATTCTTAGCACAAACATAACTTCAATCCTAACCAGGAAACTCAGAAAACTGCACTTTTACAAGTTTTCTTCAAAAAAAAACCAACAACACTGAACAGGCCAACAGCATTGCTGAGAATTGGAGAAAGCAAGGTCTCTGCAGGGATAAAGCAAACCCAAACATTGCTTACTTGGGTCACACGGCACAAAGTGAGGTTTAAACTAGCAGTCATATTAAAAGAGAAATAGTTAATGAATTTCTAAATATCAATTATGCTGAAGTCATTAACATGATAGGTCCCAGCTGGCACACTCCTAATGATTTCCTGCCCTCTTGCAGCTTATGTTTCCAGGTTTGGGAAATCAAGTAGAAGCTCCCACATCATCCTGTGTTGCCTTCAGGGAAGTGTAACATGACCACTGCTGAAATGGCCCAAACTCACCTCCCCTAAACCCCTAGGAACCAGGGTGAATGGCATCTAAACTTTATCTTACAGGCACTGGCTGAATCTGCTAGAGACTGGTAGGGAAACAGAGTCCACCACCTAAACTCTGCTCACCACCTCCCCTTTCTTTACATCACCACAAGCTGACATAGGATTAAATCTTCAAGGAAGGGCACTTGTACTGACAGCAGAGGAAACTGGTGAATAACTATTGCATCCAGGGAGGGAACAGATAGGTAAACTAGAACCTCTTCCCTGGATTTGGGGGTCAGGAACAAGAGCAAGGCTCAGCATTGCCCTGGAGGAGGGAAAGGAACATATGTTCTTTTGGGAAACAGTGTGAAAATGTCTAAGTTTAAGTCTGAAAGAAGAGCAAGAATATCACTTTATCCCTACCAACATCATCAGGGAAGCAACCAAGTAAGTACATGACCCAAAGCAAAGAAGGGAGACAAAAACAGCATATAACTTCAGGAATATGAAGTCTCTGGTATCTAGACAAAATTAATTTTCAATTTTGTTATCCATGGCAACAAAAACTTCAAATGCAGCCCTGACTGGAATCACCCAAAAACCCACAAAAAAGGCCTTGCAGAGGAAGAGAGTGATCACCTCCAAGAAAAAGGAAAAAGAAAATATTAATAAATTAAAAGGAACTCCCATATATACTGTTCTATAGAGCATGTCTTATTTTCAACCACCACAACAAAAGTGGAGGGCATGTCAAAGAGCAAGAAAATACAACATTCATGGAAAAATTATGAGAATAAGTTTCATTTGTGACAAAGCTATTGAAAGTATAAAATTAAGCATGAAATTTATTATAGAAGATTAAAAGTGTAAAAATGCTACAGGTAATGATAAATAGAGTTCTGGATTAGTAACTCCAAAAGATCAATGAATCATCTGTAAGAAAGTATAGAAATGAAAATGAAATGCAAGAAATGAAAACAAAACAACACAATAATGGATACCAATAATGCCATCTACTGGTTAATCAGCAGACCTGACACAATAGTCAAAAGAAACATAGATTCAAATATATGTCAATAAAAATTACTGAAACCGCTATTAAAATAGAAAAAAATGATGAAAATAAAGCAGAACTTCCAAGGGCTGAGGGAATATATCAAACATCATACAGTATGTTTAGTGTCAATCCCAATGGAAATGAAAGAGAGAACAGAAGCCAAGGAATATTTGAGGAAGTGAGAAGGAAGCAAAAAAAGTACCAGGAAATTCCCAGTAGAAAAATCCTCTAACAATTGCAGGTGGAAACCCAGGTGCCCATCCAGGTCTGAAAAGAATCAGCACGTTATGCTCCAAAGATCAACCGCTCCCCCTCCCTGCTGGAACGCTAACAGCAAACTTCAGCTTCTGGAACATTGCTTGCTTGCTTTGCTTTAGAAATATGTGTGATTAAAACAATCCTGTTTTTGGCTGCTATAGAAATATGTATGATAATTAAAACAATCCTGTTTTTGGTTGCTATAGAAATATGTATGCCACACGGGAAGGAATTCTATAAAAACTGCAGTCACCGGATGTTAGGCATGACTCTCACTAGGGAGTGCGCCCAGGCCAGTAATAAAGGTTTCATTGAAATTTTCTCCTGGGAGTCATTATTTGCATGAAGCGTTCCACTTCAGAAGTATCAGCAGAACAATCTTTTTTACATATAATGACTGACTCCAAAGAACAGATCCAAGTATGTGAGAGAACTTCAAAAATGAAACACCTGTTTATGCACATGCACGCACACACACACGACATATTAAAACTGTGGAAAGAGAAAGACAAATAAGCCTTGAGGTAACTACAGGGAATCAAGGAGACTTTCCTTACAGAGGAAGAATAAAACTAATTGAGGATTCTCATCAAAGCCATGTAAGCAATAGGCAACAGAGTGTTATTTTCTCTCATTTCCATAAATTAATAATTATTCCAAATTAAAAGTTTATAAAAGGTGGAAACACCACCTTAAAAATCACACAAAAATTATGAAGCACATTATCAAGAAGCTTATCATTGCCTTCATAGTTATAGGTATTTATTTGAAGAGGCATTGCCATTACTAACTAAAAAAAAAGTTGAAATTCTTAATCCTAAACTCCACAGAGAAAACTAAATTCCATACCCCATAGCATATACTGATATTCTGTTAAGAGAAGTGTTTTACTGTAGTATTACTGATTGCTGTAGAGAAAAATAAAATCCTTGCATAGCACTAGAGTTTGAATTGAAGATACATAATTATCTAATAATAAACTCACTGAAAGATTATGAAAACCCAAGGATTAAATAATGAAATTATACCCATTCTGCATTAGCAATTATAAAATGAGAAAATCATTGGGGTTTTGATGAAAACAAAGCATAATGAAGCAGGCTTCATATAGGGAATCAATAGATGGATCTGGAACCTGGCAGGAAGTCCACATGAACATCAATACCCCCAAGATGGCTGCTGGAAGGCCCTCATGAGATTTCTCCCACCCAGAATGAGATTCCCAGAGAGTCCCAGGAGAAGCCCTGGATATTCTCCATGGACATTATCATTGGACCCACCTGGGGGATTCATGGGTGGGGTAATCAATCAAAACAGCAAACACCTGGAACTCCTCCCATGTCATTAGCAAAGGGGTGGAATAATTAATGGTTTAAAAATAAACACAAAAGTCAAAGCTACCATGTGCTCCCACTCTTCTGCTCTATCTTCCTCTCTCGTCGTTTCTGCACCCTGCTCTTGCTGTGTTCCCCCTGCATGGAACAACATGCAAGTAAAACCTGGGCATTTATAATCTATAATGGGAAATTTAAGTCTATAAATCAGCCCTCTTTATCACTCTTCAGTGCCTTACTCTCTACTGGAGACTTGTGATCTGTTGTTTTCTCCCCTTTCTCTTCCCTCCCTACCTTAATAAATTACTGACCTAACTAACCAAACGTTCTCTGAAATTCATTTCTGCAGCATAAGTCAAGAACCTAGACAAATTCTGGTAACATATTTGGCATGTGTCAGACAGGAGATTATTGGTGATTGAAACTATGGCTTACAGACTGTTTAATGCCTTTTTCTGCTTATCCATTTTAAATGGGTTCACATATGATGAACTCCTGGAAGGGAAGAGGCAGGGTAATTGGAACTCTCTGCATCTGTGCCACACATCCAGGCTCCTGAGACCTGACCCCAGCAAGGAGGCCTGGGGCATGGGGGCAGGTGCTCAAAGAAGGGCCCTGCCAAGACAGAGTTCCCCCAGCCATGTGCTCAGGGCTACAATGTTCCTTTCTCTAGTCCTTTTAGCAGCCAAGTGGCTTTGCCCTCAGGCTATTGCCTTCTACCACACTTTCCCCTTGGCAGCCACAGGGCAATGACTCAGAGCTGGGGGCCTGCCCTCTCCATGGGTCCATATCTTTGCAGACCTACTTTCCTACTTGACCACACCCAGCTACTTGGTCTGGGATGGGGTGGGAAGGCAGCAGCAAACAGGGCCAAGATGGATGTGATGGGAGTTTCCTTCTCCAAGGGGGTCACATGCCAGGGCTTCACTCACAATTAAGCTTTACCCACATTTTCCCTTCCTACTACTGAATTTCTCATTACAGGTTTGTGTTAAAATGCTTTGGAATATCTTGAAAAGTGTAAAACTGAAAATATATTTGCTAGAGAGGAAGTTATTGCCTCAGGGCCACAGGCCTGTTAGCTAGAACAATTGATCTCTAATCAGTTAATGGTCTTTTGATGGCTCCTCTTACTGGGAAACTCCCAAACATAAAGTCATAGGACTAGAATGTCTTTAAGGCCTCTGTAAGAGTAGGAAGAAGGAGCACTATTTGGCTTAGCAGCTTCAGTAGGAAACCAACCCTGAGACCTGTTTGGTCTGTCTCCCAAGTCCACAATGGCCCTGAAAATGCCTGGCAACAGGGTATCTGAATCCCAGTGTGGTGGGAACCAGAGACATAATTCTGAATGGCTATTAACTAGAAAAAAAATGATGAAAATAAAGCAGGTTTATGTTTAACTCCTTGGGACCATCCATTCAGAGAGCAGCCAAACATCCACTGAGACTTTTCTCAGATGCTTCAGTTTGGGGCAACTGTGCATCTCCCACCAATTTGGCTTCTGTGCTTTGGTCTGAACTTCAGGGTTTCAGGCATCTCCCAAGACCTAGGTAAGCCACAGGAATGCCTGTGAGCCCCAGGCTCTGGATTTCAGGATACTGGAACCAGATCATCAGCTCCAAATTATTTGGAGTGGTGTACATTTTAGTCAGACTTGGACTCTGGGACACAGATCAAGTGATTAAAAGTGCTTCTCCCGTCTTCATTCTTCCTAGAATAATGGGCATGGTCTCTAGCCCACCAGTAAACTCCCCATAGAAGTGTCTTCTCAAGAATCAGGAAATTCTGCCTACTGCTGGTCTACATGACCACAGTATAGCTGAGAGCAGCCTCTGTATAAAACCCTGAATTCCAGTTAGACCAGTGTAAAAGAGGACAGAGAGATCTGAGGGCCAGAAACCTCATGTCATGTCTCCTCAAAGAAATGAGGAAATACACCTTAAACTTCCATTAGTTTAAACTCAGTTGTGCACAAGTGGAATTGATTCAACTGCTTGAAAAGCAGAAAACTTCGCAAAGTTACTAATAAAATTCTTGTGGCTTCATTAATAAAGGTACCCAATTTGCCTTAATATAAAAACTTACTGGAAACTATAACTGAGTTAAGATCATTTATAGATGATTTTATGTTATAAAACAGCAGAAGGATAAAGACTAAAATTGTAACCAGGTAGATTTACCCTAAACCTACTATTGTAAGTGTAAATCTTAAACTGATCTTACCTTCATTTATGATCACTTCAAGCCTAACCTCACCCCTTGCCTTTGCTTATAATTATTTCATAACAGCTTCAGCCCCTATAGCTCAGAGGAAAGCAAACTTGAGACATCCCTGTCTCCTGTCCTACTGGTATTAGTAAATTTATTAATTCTTTAAGGTGATGAAAGTTACATTCATATCTAATGAAATTAAGTTAACAAAATGTAGATCTGCCCTCTTTTAAATGTATAAAGTAAATTCGCTTTGTTACTAATTGTAACCTAAAGTAAATGAACCAGTCTATGTGGTCAATAAAAGCAACTTCTAAATTGAAACATTTAAATGGTTAATTACAGGAAGCCATTACTAAGTAGAAACCTAAATTGATATTAATGGCATAAAGTAACTTCATAGCAGTGAAACCTGTTTGGAAGCCACCTCAATCTGCATATTCCAGTGGTGGTATCAAAAGATAATATTGATTCAATTGGGAATCTTCAGTTTTTATTTAAAAAGAATGGAAAGAGTTATTTTTCTTGTACTGTTAAAGTAAAATACCTGCTAATTAACATCTTCATGATAAAGGTGTATAAAAATCAAGAAACAGACTTCAGCATTGTCAAATTCTCCTGGGTATTCAAACCAGGCCTTCAATATGCTGAAGATTGCCACCCCATCGAGTTATTGGCTAGGTTGGTCACTGTCCTCTAAAACAAAAAATATTACTGCACCACTGGTTGTGCTCCTGAAGTAGATGGAGACAGTATTGCAGTTCCAAACTCCTGCAGCAGCCAACAATGGCTCCATATAGCCAAATGTACAATGGATATCACCTCCAGACTGGGACTGTTTCATAGTGCTGATGGGTGCTATGCACCAGGACAGTGGAATACTGGAACCTATGTTCCTAGCTTCTCTCTAGGGTCAACAGTGCCACAGCATGCTGGCTATATGAAGGACATACCAAGTGGAGCAATGATCACCAGAGGACTGTGAGTAGATCTTAAACATAATTGGCATTATGGCCTGTTCCCATGGAGACATAACATGTAAGGTATTGCAAACCTGGAACTTAAGTCTACTAGTTACAGCTCAAAGAAAACCTTATGCATTGAGTAGTACATTAATATTAAATACTGTGCCTATATATCCCCTACTTTAGATATATTCCTGATGATTATGATGATATCTTTTCTATTCTAGATCATAAGCAGAAGGATATTGAACATGTTAAAAGCCCTGGTAAACTTCATTTTCTAAATAGTTAATGAATGTGCTTAACACAGGTCTCCATCCTAGGCTTTTTTCCAGAAACTGTCCCACTCATACCCTGGGGAGGATTAGCAGATCCACATGCCTTCCTGCCAGTGCTAAGCATTTTCCCTCCAGAAGCAAAAGAGCAAACGAGGTCTCTAAGAGCCTCTTCAGCTTAGCCCCTTCAAGGTGCTCTACGGGAAACCTTTCCTCACCCAGGACCTGGAAACCAGGTTCTAATCAAAACCTATTAGGAGAACAAGACTCACTCTCAATTGCAGCCAAAATGGAGGGGACTTTACTCTGTGGTTCTGATCACTCCCTCAGTTGTTAAAGTTAAAGGAATTGCCAGCTGGTTGCACTTATCCTGAGTGAAGCCAGCTGCCCAAGGAAGTGCCAGCTCATCAACAGCACCTGACAGGATGTAGGAGTGCCAGTCATTGGATGGCCTGAAATACCTCTGAAAGAGACAAAGCTAAGCAGTGTATGTGTCAAAGTCAGGTGTTCCCTGTAAGTTTAACCCAAACACATATTGCCAGGTGGAAGGCAAGCCAGATACCCCTTAAGAAATCTTCTCTCTTTTCATTTCCTGTAGTTTCTCCCTATACAATAACAAAAAGGGAATTGTCTCCCTTTTAGATGTCTTAAACCTCTAACCACCACCATGGAAAACTGGGATTGGCAGTTTATCGCAAACCTCATTAACTATTACAAAATTTCCCTAGAGCTAGCAGCATAGAAAAAAACCAGCCTTGCCTTAGAAGTCCTAATACAGCAAACAGACTTTCTTGTTGCTGTGGTACTGCAAAATTGTGGAGCTCTAAATATACTAACAGCAGTATGGGTGGGTGCATGCCTATTTCTCAAGGAAAAATGCTGTTTCTATATAAATCACTCTGGAATAGTCTTCGACAGCATTCAAAACCTGCAAGATGAAACCCACCAACTTCAGGTGGATGCAACCCCTAAAAGTACCTGGTCTTTCTCATTCCCATGGTCCAGTATGTCATAGTTGACCCCCTTTTGGGCCCACTTACCACCACCATCTTTAACCTTTTTGTGGGGCCATGTATCTTCAAAACTCTATGTTTATTTCTTCCAGAACCAATGCCTTCCAAAACAGGATATTAACTGGGGCCTCCCTCAGGGAGGTATTCATCTGGACTCACATTGCCTTATCCTCTCTGTGTCTCACACACAGTGAAACCTGGCTGATTTCTGGGCTCTCAGGCTGCTTATCTGCAGAAACAGCATGTTCTTTGATATATCTCTAGAGGTGGTGAGCAGACCCTTCATGGAGTCTGCATAGTTCTTAGTGTTCCCATTAGGGCTTCTTATAACCACTCATTGCAGCCAGTTCCCTGGATCCTAAGATGATAAATTTAACCAGTAGATGCTGTAGGTGAATCCAGGGATTCCCAGGAGATTAGCAGATACTTCCTTGGCTTCCTCATGCCTCACATTTCGATAGATGCTATGAGCTGCACTGTACAATGGACACCTACAAACAGAAATTATTTGATTTGGAATCTCCTTCTCTCTCTCTCCCCCATTCCCCTGAATCTATGTTTTTAATTTGCCATGTGATTGCCCTATACAAGGGCCAGAATATAAGCCCATCTCAATCCAGATTCCATGTGAGGATCCTGGTTTTTCCAGGGCTCATAATGTGGGAAGGACAGACAAATGTATTGACTCTTCTAAGAACTGCAGGGTCAGGGAATGGTCCAATTTTCATCAGCAGAAATAAGGGAGCACATTTGCACACACTCCATAGCAGACCTTGAAGCAGAACATAAAGGTTGATAAAAAATAGGTGGTTGAGGACCTGTTGATGCTGGGGCACAGGAATACAGGCTATCCCCACACATGTCTAAAGCTTCCTTCATACTCAAGGCCCTTCTATATGTTGTCCATATCCCCACCCTGGACACTGCCTGGGACACTGATAATCCATATTCCTCAATTTCCATGCTTGTGCAGTGAGTTTCCTGCTCTGTGTCTAATTTTGCCTTCTGTTTTCTTCACTGATGTGATTTGTGGGTGAGCCAGTACTGAGAGTCTGTACTATGCTCCAAGAAATCAGACATCTGAAGTTATTGTGCCTTAGCATGCATTAAACATCGTCGTATAGACTGGAGGTTGAAGGGCCCTGGTCAGATGGCTCTGGCTGCTGTCACTGGCAATGGAGATCTAAATCCACCCACTGGTAACATTGGATCACTTCTGCCCACATAGATACAAACAAGGACTTAGAAAGAGGTTAATTTTCTCATGTGGAAAACAGACACCATATTTGGACATTACCATTTCTTTGTTAACTCACTTCTGAGAGGGAACCTGTCCTGTTAAATTGTTTTGCTTCTCTTGCACTTGTGCTACTAGTAGTATTTCTATATTCTTTCACCTCTGGACCTGCCTTATTCTCTTCAGGTGAAACCCTGTATTATTAGGTCTCTTGGAACCCTTCTTGAGCCTCCCTCACCCTGAAAGCCTGGTGGGTTTCTGGCAGCTCTGTGGTATTATAATTCTCTCTTTAAATACTTGCTAGAGATGCCATCTATGGATGCCTCTCCTTCCCTCATAGTCCTCCTGGAAGAAGTAGCAGCAAGTTACTCACTTTCAAGAATACTGTACTTAGTATTCTTAGTACTGCCATAGTAAATCACTACATACTGGATGGCTTAAAACAACAGATAATGTATATTTGAATTACTATGAACTAAATATTGTGTAACATATTATATGATTCCATTTAAATATAAACCAATCTATAAAGGTGAAATTCAATAAATGGTTATGTAGGACTAGGGAAGGCATGCTCAGGTGTGTGGAGTTTTTTCTTCTTGTAGTTATGAAATAATTCTAAAAGTTTTTGTGACAACATTGTAATTTTTTATTTTTTATTTTTTTATTTGTAAAATGATATATAAATACATATGCATATATGTGCATTTGTTTACATAAATGTTATTTGTTATATATATATATACATTTTATAAAGGTGCCTAGATTACCCAAATATTACTCATATCCACTTTATACAGCTCATGTGGTAAAAGGATATATCTCAATAAAAATGCTTAATAAATAAGTAAATATGAAAGAATAGCCAGAAATAGCAGCTATGTACAGCAGGGGAAATACAGAGATTGGGAGGTGAAGAGTTTTCTTGCTTATTTTTTGTTCATTATTATTATTGAAAGAATGAAAATGCTCTAATAATGTTTGAAGTGATGAATGCACAAATATGTGATTATACAAAATACCATTGGTTGTACACATTGGATGAAA